>JAGTJL010000004.1:3000000-3187396 GCA_020746875.1 Rhexocercosporidium sp. MPI-PUGE-AT-0058 | reverse complement strand
CCTAACCCTGAGAACCCTAACCTAACCCTAACCTAACCCTAACCCTAACCCTAACCCTAACCCTAACCCTAACCCTAACCCTAACCCTAACCCTAACCCTAACCCTAACCCTAACCCTAACCCTAACCCTAACCCTAACCCTAACCCTAAGTAATTATACTATTTCTTAAACTAGTTTTAATTTACTTTTATTAAGATATTGCCGTATTATATACCGGATGTTAGCCCAAACCGTGCTTATACGAATCAGACGAAAGTCGGATATATACATTACCTCTTGCAATTTATTAAGTCGAATCGATAAGAGTATAACCGTTAATAAGATCATAAGGCACCGGAGCACCTGAAAATAACCGAGCTGCCGTAGCTTAGGCCGGTAATTATTAATTATAAATAAAAGATAATATTTATTAAATATAATATAATATAATAGTTTTCTTTTTTAAAATATTAATTTATATATAATAAACTTAGTTATTACTGCCCGGTCAGCGCTGACTATTATTATAAGGGCATACCGCGTCTCTCTATAATGTCAGACAATATGCTTAATATGTGTAAGCCGCAGCCGCCGTACGTAGTCCTTCTCGAGTGCATTAAACGGTGCTATTATAATACTGACGCTTAAGTCCCGAAGTATAATTAAAAGTGTAAATATTAACGTCTTATTGCTACTAATAAGTAATACTATAATTAATAGGGTTTATTAATCTAGCGTTATAAAGACGGCCTCTCTTTATTCGTTTAAACGAAACTCGGGCTTTTCTTAACTTAATACTTTCTTTAGCCTTTTATAAATCTCTTTTTTAAAATAGACGGGGACTATAGCTAATAATAGAATATTAATTATTGCGGCTTTAAACCGTGGCCGACTGGGAAATATTATAGGCTTCGAGCCTGATAATTTATACTTAGACGTAATTAAACTCTTTAAGGTTAGCAACCCGGCCGGAAACGAACTGGACGGACTAGTTAACGGTAGTATAAAAACCACTGGCTGTGGTTTTCCTAATAATGATTTAGACCTCTTTAGCGTAAGATTAACCAGTAGTATTTTATAAGATAAAACTCAACAATATTTAATTAATAAGAATGGTTTCTTATTATTTAATCTTAATAATTAATGTTATTATAAACTAATGGCCCCAAAGATCCGAATGCTTTCGTTACTTAAGTTTTAAATAATATTATTACGAACCTTATATCGCTCGGTAATATCCTTCTTATAAGCAGCCGTAAAATTAATAGCACTTACTATTATATTAATATCTTCATATAGTATATCCTCAGTTACGGGCAGATCTCTTATAAACTCGGCATTAATATATTCACGGCTTATTTTAATAGCCATATTCTGATAATCTTATATTATTAACTGTACCCTTAATCGAATAGTAATTTCCTACGTCAAGACCTTAATCAAGTACTCGCGAGTCCATAAACTATACTTATTATGTCAGAGATAATTATTTCGAGGGAGTCCGTTCGTTTTCTAATTTAAAGTCTTTGAAAATGGCTATACATAAGTCAGATATATGGCTTAAATTTGTCTTATTTACTATAAGAAAAATCGTAAAATAACCTTAGCTTTATTAAAAAGTGCCTAAGACTTATGATATTACGTAATATACGCGATTCGTCCGCCGATTATATAAATATTACGTTCTTAAAGAAGTTTATTACGGAACCGAATAAGCGTGATTTCTTTTTTACGACTTGGTAGACTATCGCTTTTATGTCTTAAAGCGAGCGACAGTTCTTTTAATCGTTTTTATAGCTGCCAATACTCGCAGACTCTTATTATTTACTATATATTCTTTTTTCAGTCTTATAACTATTAATCTTTTAAAGCTTTTAATATTTAATTTATTATTTATTCCCTTTTATCCTTTATTCCATTTGCTTTATTCGTTATCTATAACACACCCCGTATAACTAATAACAGAGTATCTTAAATTACGTTTAAATTAATCTCAAATCGGTCTTTCTTTTCCGTAATTTATATTAAATCTTATTATAAAATGTCCTCGGCCTCCCGGATTATATTATAAATTATATTCTTAAACCGCTTAATTAATAATAGCTTCTTATAAAATTCTAAGATATTATTATTCGGACGGTTCGTTTTAAACCGAGTTTAAGTAATATTAAGCTGGTTAATCTTTTATATGCTTATTATCTTATTATACCTTAATATCTTAATTAAGAAGTTATATAAGCTATAGCTTTTAATTACAAGATATTTTTTCCGTAACTTAAGAAACCGGTCGATATTTTTTATAATTTATTTTACTTTCGTAGTTACTGGGAATGTATACTTAATAAATAAGACCCGGACGTAATACATAAATTTAGCGAGTATATATGAATACTCGTTATTACGCCTTAAGCGATTCTCGTCTTTTATAATACTTAAGATAGCCGTAAAATAAATTATAGAACTATTAAATCGATTATAGCCTTTTAAACTCTGTAAAATCATAGATATTATAAGCGTACTTATCTTTTGGACCTAGGTATCCTCGTCTTCTCCGGATTTTAATGACTCGAGCACGTCTTATAATAGCTGTTTTTGCTTTAGGCTGAATTTTGTTAGTTTATAATAGTCTTTTATTATATTAAGCTCTTTACTGTCACCAGCCTCCTAGGTCTCATTCTCTTTTTCGCCTTCTTTAACTTCGTCCGTAATAGCCTTTCTATTATTATTTATTAACCTTTTATTTTTGCTTTTATTTTTATTATTTTTATAACTCTTCTTTTCTTCTTATATTATATATACGCGTAATAAATAATAAGTAAAACGCCGAAGATAAGTAATATATTAGTTTAAGCTATTCTTATTCTATAACTATATTATGAGCCGGTTCTTAACCTTTTTAGTCGAGTTCGCCGTTCGCAGCTAATATAAAGTATTATTATGTAAGTTACTCAGCCTATCCACGGCACGCTTAATTATTAAGTCGACGATTTCGCTTACGCGCTAGAGCTACTTATCTTTTCGGTTCGGTAACTTGCTTATATAAGTAATACGTTTAATGTTACGACTATTAAAATACGGTCGCTATTACATAAAGTTTCACTAATCGGTATTATCGCTTTTTTTAATCTTAGAATTTATAATTTTAAACCGTTTAATATCCCGCTTATCTATTTTATTGAATTCGCGTAGTAATTAGTCCTAGACTGCGGTATCTTCGTTATTATCGTTATCTTTTGCTTTTACTTACGGGGAAGTTTTTTTTTAGTATTTTATAATAAAATATTATTGAAATCTAACTTTAAAAAACGTCTACACTTTGATTTTGGCCTAATGCTCCGGGTACTATTTTAATCAGAACTAGCCATAGGTTTTATAATATTTTTAAATCGAGTCCTTTAATATTATAAGATAGTCACAGTCGTCACATTAAAACTCATTTAATAATTTCCCTAGTGCTGCGAATAATAATCCTTTAAGTTTTGGCAATTCTACGTCTTTTAGATACTATAGCAAAAGATATCCATACTTTATAAACACTAGTTTCCGTCTCTCTTTTCCAAGATTATAATTATTACGAAAATAAACTATTAACCCCCGAACCGCTATATAATATAAAATATAAAATAAGACCTTATATTCTGTATTATATTTAAATATATTATCGTTTTAGTCGTCGCGGTCTTACTTATTATCTTACTAAATAATTACTAATTTAGTAACTTAAATTAATTAATATATTTTAAATTAACCTTAAATCTTCTTTAACTTACTTATATTTAATATATTAAATGTTTGGCACCGAGTTTTATACTTAGTTAATGTTATATATTAATAATATAACAAAGCTTAACGTTCTTATAAAGTTGTGGCCTTTTACCGCCTGCCGATTTAAGTCCCGATTTAACTAATACGCTAAACCTGTTCCAATTGCGCTTACCGAATATAGACGCCGATTTCACTGAAATCGGCCCCCGCCTTATGTAGAGGCTTCTGCTATCGGAAAAATAATTGCTTTAAAAGCAAAACAAATATAATATATAAAAGTAATAAATTATTAATCGCTTTTGAAATAAAGCGGATATTATTCTTATACGCTTTAGACTGCTATTGACTCTTATAATATTAAATATAAATTATTAATAGCTTCTTTTAAATAAATAAATAACGCTGCCGAGTATTATTATATTATATCGTTAAAAGCAATTCGGACGCTCGTAACGGTAGGCCGCCGGGAATATAATATAATATTAATAACGGCTGTAGGAACTCTTAAGCGTATAACTCGTAAATATTTATAACTTTAGAATATAAGATTATGCTCTTATCTTTAGCTTTCGTTAAGAATATAACCCGGAGCTTAGTATTATCTTAAATCCGCTAAAAGAAAGCGAGCTTAGTATCTTTTAAGAACTCGGTATTATTAAGATATAAAAACTACGAGCTTTTAAAATCTTCCAGATTTAAGTCGTCTTTTAGCTGCTACGATTCTATAAGAATCAAGTCTTTTGCTTAAAATAAAAACTTATTATAAAGTAAGGCATAAGCTTATTAATACTCGGAAGCTATTAAGTCAGAGATCTGCGATATTTACAATTTTATTCCGTGATATTTTACTATTTGCCCGTTTAAGGATTACCGGGCTTAGTATTTAATAATTGCAGTTTTTCTAATCTTAAATAAATATAGCTTTTATTACAGAATATATTTAAACGGTATTTCGGCTAGCTATTAAAAGAACTTCTTATAAATTTTAATAAGAAAAACAAGGATTTGATCTTTATTATCTTACTTTTGAAAATAAGTATAATTAAAGAGCACGAGCTGAGCAGTCTAAGTTAAAGCCGATAAATAACTATTGAAATTTCCCGGCTTTTCTTATAATCCTCGGCTTTTCTTACGGACTTTCTTACTTAATATAACGCAGAAACTTAAAATAAGCGATTTAAATAACACGCTATTAATAATATAATAGATTAGAGCTAAATATAATCGCCGAATAACGTGCTTTAAAGCTAGCTTAACTTTCTTCTTATTTTCAAGAGCTAATATATTTATAATCTTATTTATGGCTTAAATCTGCTAGGCAATTAGTTAAATAATATCTTCAGGTAATATCTGATCTGATTAAGCCCTGGTGAAATAACCGCTTTTACGATATATTATTCGGTAATAATATATTAATAGCTGTTTTATAATAATAAAATAAGTAATTAAGGTCGATGTATTCTTATAATACCGGAACTTATCTGCTTTGCCTGACGCTTTAATATAGAATTCATTTAAGATATTAGTTCGCTATTATATTATTTTCCGATCTGGCGAAGTATTATTATATAACCGATAAGCGTCTTTTAAGATAGCTTTAGCTATAATTAAGATTCGGACGAGATTAAGATCCTTAATATTCTCGCTACTTATATTAAGCTCTTTCTTCGGTAGCAGTTTATATAAGCTTTAGATTTCCTTATTCTTTAGCGTAATTATATAAGATAAAAAATACGTTAAATTGTATAATTATAGCATCTTTTCCGACCTTAAATCTCTAATATCTTAGATTATAATTACTTGCTCTTTAAGATCGCATTTCACATCTTTATAATCCTTTTCTAATTTCATAAATAATTCCTTCTCGAGCTTAATCAATAGAATCGAATAAGCCGGATCCGGCGTCTTTACGCTCTTAAGAATAATAAAATAAATAACTAAAGTATTATTAATAAAATAAGTCTAGAGGAGGCAACTCTTTTAAAGCGGCGTCGACTTATACTCTCTTGTATTTCTCTTATTATAATTAAATATATAATCTCGCATTCGCAAAAAGCGGATCGTATAAAAAGGATTTTCGAGGGAGCAGAGGAGATAGCGAAACCTCGCGTGAATTAAGAAGTGCTTAATCGAGGCAACTGGCTTTTTAAGCTTATTTTTCTTTAAAGTCTTTAAGTCCCGTAGCGTTAACGCATCGATATATATTAAATAAGCCTTTAAAACCGGACTTAACAAACGATATAACTCGCTCCGTAAGTATCGCTCGACATTGCTTTAGCTAAGAATTAAGTACGTTTAATAGCGCCGGAATATAATTACTTAATAAAACGGATTATAAACGAGGTCTAGTAATATAATAATAATAATATTAATTAAATAAAAACTTCTAATAAGCGTAAATAAATAAAAGTATTACTTATTATTAATTTTTTTTAAGATATAACCTTTTAGAATATAAGTCCGTGCCCGCTAAGGAGGCACAGAGCCGCAAGTAGTCCGCGCCCTTCTTTTGGACCGCAAAAGGAGCCTCACATAAGAAGTAGAATAGTATATAAGCTTATTGTCTTTTATTATTTAAAAGCTATAAGTGATTCCTTATTAAGAGTAAATAACTAATTAACGTAATTAAGTAAAAAGTATTAGTTTGTTATTTTAAGAATATTATCTCTTAGTAATTCAGAATGCCGTTCGCGCGCCTATTCCGGTGCGAGCTTCTCTTATATCGCTTTAATAAAGTCAAGTATTACTAGCGGTCTTTTAACGTCCGGTAAGTCGTATAAGAGAATATCTTAATAAGCCGCTCTTTATTTTTAAAGCCATTTCTTAAAATTAACTCGCCTTACTTTAATAATAGCGAGCTTTTTCTTATAAGTAGACTATACTAGCGTATAAGTATTTGTTTTTAAAAGAGCGTAATCTCTCTTAAGAATTTAAAGGAATAATTAAAAAATCTATGACTTTAATTAAAGGTTTCCGTTTATTATTTCGGTTAATTACTTTTTTTCTATACGAGCTTATTCGTTCTCGCATTCCTTAACTACTCTTTAATAAATAAAAGGATTAACTGTCTCCTGAATCCACTTATAAGCTGCCTTATAAGCTCGAGCCTTTTTTGTCTATTATACGAGCTTCCTTACGTATTCCCTTATAAAAGTAATATATATTAAAACCATATTCTTAATTATAACCTTTGCCGGTAATAATACGCTCGGCTTAAAGCCTTTTTTTATAAGGTCGCGAGTATCTTTATCTTATTTTACCTAAGCTTAGAAGTTGTACTTAATAGCTTCTTTATCTTATTATACTTTTAAATTATCTAGTAATAAGGGTTTCGGTTCGGCGTCGAGAAGGTTAAGAGCAACTGATAACGTAAGATTTATTAAATTTTATATTTTATAAAAAACATAAAAAGATTTAAACGCTTAATATAATTAAAAGAAGTTTAATTATTTAAAGAAGAAGCTAAATTTAAGTTTATTATAACGAAAGAGTTGTTTTCGTAAGCTCCGAGTATTTAATAAAAGAAGAAAGACTGGAGAAGTATCGAGTCCAGTTACTCGGCTTTTATATTTATTTAAAGTAAAATAAAAGAGTTAATAAAAAATAACGGTATAAATTACACTTTGTAGTAAAGTAGAAAACTCTATAATATATAATAAATGCTCTTTACTTATAAACTTACCTTATAAGCTTTATTTAAATTAATAGCATATAAAAGGAAGAATACTAACTTAATAGCTTTGTCAATAAGGCTTATAACTGTGGTATAAAAGTGGATTAAAGTATTACGAGTAGTTATAATTAAATTAAAATAATTAAATTATTATTTTAAAAGCTTTAAGAATCAGGAAAGACAGTTGTTCTCCTGAAGGCGGTTTACAGTAGCAGAACCTAATTAGGTCACGTGTAGTACCAAGAGAGCAGCTGCCCGTGCTTATACGACAATATATTATATATAACGTTTTTATTATTTTAATATTATTGCTAATACAGCTCGGAGTCGAAGTACTTATTTAAGTATGCCCGGCGGCAGTCCTGGCCGAGGAAATAATAGTGTAAAGCTTTTCTCTCGATTACGGTATTTTTAACGGCTTGCGGCTTTTATATAAGAGAGAGAAGAACTAATAAATACGCTTTTTTTTTATTTCGCCCGGCCCGGCCAGACTTTTAGGCGAAGTCGACTAAAGACGACGGCTTATTAACGTATATAATTAAGCGAACGTAAGTATAATTAAAGCTAGCGCTTAATGTAAACGTAGTTATAATATACGGCTGGTTTAAGAAAGTAAGCTATATTCTCAGTAGCTCCTCCTTTTACTTAATTATGCTTATATTAGTTATATATTAAGAGTAGTAAAGTAGCTTAGCTAATATAATAATATTTTCTTTTATTTAAACGTATAAAATAATCTTATTTTGAGCTCGATTTAAGAGCTAGTTATTCTTTTACGCGTTTTTTGCCTTCCGCGCGCTCTCTTTAAATAGACTCCTTCGCTTAGTGGCTTATTATATTATATAAAACAAATTTCGCCGGTTTATTAATATTTAAATTACCTTAAGGTTTATTAAGTTATTTTACTTTTTAAACGTAGCTTATATTATTAAAAGTAAAATAGCTATTAAGTAAATAAATTACGTATAGACGTTACGGATTAAAGCGAGGTTAATTATAGCTTGGCGATAGTCGGACGCTATAATAATTAAGTAAGCCTTATTAAATATAATACGGCCGAGGTCTTGCGTAGCCGCGAGCTTATAAGCGTAGGTCCGAAACTGTTCCGTATATGCTGCTTTAATTATAATAAATATTAAAAGTATATCTCGTTACTCGCTAGGCGATTACATTAAGTAATCGATCCTTAAATCTTAGACTCGGCGGAGAAGGTCCTTTCGCAGAGACACGAGTAGCAAGACTAAGATTATTACTTTAATATTAAAAAGGATATAAGGCAATATAAATAGCAGGCTCTTCCCTTTATTAATAACTATAATAACTATTACTTACTTAATTTATAATATAATAATAATTATAGCCCGTTCTTAAGCTATTGACTTTTACTTTAGCGTATTATTTAAGTACAGCTTTCTTATACTCTTTAATAAAGCCGCAGTTAATTATTTCTTCTGTGGCCGGTAGATCCTTATAGCGATTTTCTTGAGTATTTGCGGACCGTTAATATTTTTATTATCTCGCTTCTTCTTCTTAATTAGTTTAAGTAATTAATCAAGCTCTTATAAGTCTTTTCATAAAATTAAAGCACGTAGATTCCGACGGATAAGGCTATTCTATACGTTTTTAAAATTAGTATTATATTAGTTTATATATGCCCAGTTAATAGTCCGCGTATTATGATTTTATTACTTAATTATAACCCGAATATTAGTCTTAATTTCTTCGACATTTTTGTCGTTAGCTTTATCATTAACTTTAAAGCACTTAATATTAGCTATAAACTTAGTTTTAACGATATTAACCGTTATCTGTCGCTAATTAATAATATATAACCGGGGGATATTAGCCTAATTATACGCCTGCTTTATATATTATATAAGCCGGTTATTAGCTTAAACCTTGCCGTCTTATTATTACAAGTATAAAAAGATAATAATATATAAAGTAAATTAGCGGAAGAAGACCTGGAGGAGCGGGATAATAATTATTAAATAATTTAATAAGAGGTCTTTAATAAGTATAAATAAGAACTGGATATTATTTTTGAATTTACTCGTTTATTACTGACTTTTATAATAAGTAATATATAATATAATTAGTCCGTGCTTAAGGTAGACGTTTCGCTGCCGTTAAGTATTACGCTAAGTAATAGAGAATAGTTTACTTTCGCGTAAAAGCTGGCTAAAACTTATATGGATTAAAATTAAGAGCCTTTTTAAGAACTCGTTAGCCACGGCCTTATATCGTTTAATTGCCTTCTTTTATTAGACTTTAGCGCTATTAGCAGTAGTATTTAAAAATGAGTCTTATAACGGCTTTAAGTTTTGGATAACGGTAAGTAAAGACCTTACTAGCGGCTTTATTAACTTAACGTTTTTCTAGTATTAGCTAAAGAATTAATTAAAAGCATTAGCGTTTAAGTTGTTTTTTAAAGCTTAAGTACGTATTCGCGGGAGGTTCTGGGCCCCGAATATTAACTTATTATAAAGTAGATGCTAAGCTTACTAGAAGTCGGAGAATAAGAGCCGCGGCATATGATTTATATATAAATTAATATTTCGGTAAGTCAGGACCTTTTCGTTTACATTTTATTATATTTAGTACGGCCTAACGACCTCCTTCGAGATTATAAATAATAATAAGCGCCAGCCGAGGATTTCACTTATAGGAGTCTCGGTGTTTTGCTTTAAGAACTACCCGTAATATTACTTAATGCGCTCGAGCGTTTTATTTCGCTCCGCCTTCTTTAAATAAGCGCTAATATAGAAAATAATTAATTATATAATTTAAATCACGCTAAATAAGTAATTATTATAATTGCCCGATTCTTTTTAAGTTCTTATATATAGCTTGACGCTGAGTATGGCGCAGAAGCTAAGTAATAGGGAGCTGTACCGATTACCTTTAAATTCGTGGTAAATTAATATTATTAAGAGGTTTAATATGGTATTTCTTAGCGTAAGCCGGTCTTACTCGACAGTATTTTAGACGGCTGCTTCTCACGCCTTTCCTTAAGCCTTTATTAGCCGAATATAACTCTTAAGGATCCGCTAGTCGTTATCGGCCGTAGTGAAGTAATTACTCCGATAGGTTATTTAATAAGTATAAGTTAATGTCGTACAGAATCAGAGGCCAAAAGTGAATCCACTCCTGAAAACCTCTTATCTGAGCTTATCTGATCTACTCCTATTTCGGGCTAACTTCGGCTAGCCAGCCCTTATTTCGTATAACAGTTAAGAATTGCTTTTAGTAATTAAAGTTAATCTTAAGCGTATTAAGCTCTTTTTTTAAGTCGAACGCGCGCGTCTTCTGCCCCGAGCTAGCGGCAATATAAAAGCGGCTTAAGGCCAGTTGCCGGGGCTAAGTCAGTATATAATTAAAGCTATTAAAGTATTAGCTATGCGCTTTTTTAAAGATCTTTTTTATTACTTTAAGTATTAGAATTAGCTCGGGCTCGCTCTCGACAGCCTTTAATATTATAAAAGAGGCATGCATCTTGTTTTTCTTTAAGCCTTACGTATATTCTTTAATACCTGTCCGTTATAGCTATAGTATTATAATAGATTTATAGCTATTAAAGCTATAAACGACGTTAGCTTTTGCTTTAGTATTCTCTTCGGCAATTATTACGTTCTCGTTAAGTTATTTAAAGAAGTCGACTTCTCTTAAATCTAAATTCTTTTTATTAGTATCGAAGGCTCTTATAACTTCTTCGGCGTTATCCGCTATAAAATACCGAATATATTGCTTTTCGGCGAAGAAAGTTTACAGCTTACACGCCCGCTAAAAGAGACTTTTCTTATATAATACTAGCTTTTGTTAATGCGCTTTAAATACGTATAACTAAATAATCCGAATGCTTTATATAAGGCCTTCCGAGCACGTTAAGCACTGGAAGCCGTTATGGAGCTGCAGCTTAGCAATTACTTAAGTCGGCACGGCTATTTACTCCGGGGCTAGTAAGCCGTAGCTTATAAATAGCTCGACGAGAGCCTTTAGCGGTATATTTCGTAAGTAATATAGCTTTTACTTAAGGTGTCGAAGTTAAACGCTGCGTCCGGGCTATAAATAAAACCCGTACTAAGTGTAGAGTAGTACCTATTATTCCGGTCGGTAGAAAATCCCGTCGCTTATAATCTGTTTAAGGGCAGCTTAAAGCCGTAGCAAAAGACGATAAAGTTAAAACAAACTTTATTTACTTACGCTAGGAAGCACATATTATAATGAACTTATTATAATAGACTAGTCTGTGTATTACCCTTTAATCTAGGGTCATTTCGCTTAAGGAGCCGCATAGTTCTCCATAATAAGGGCGATTTCTAGAGGTAGACCCTTTTGATTGTCTAGCCCCTGCGTACGATGTCTTGTAAGGGAATTCCGCACGTCTGCTGTTGAGTTTTGCTAAAACAAAATGCTCTAGCACATACACAACGAGTTCGACAAGCACAGTTGACAGCTACTGGAGGCCGAGACCAGAGCTGACGTACCCGCCGGTCAGCACTCTAACACTGATATTCATCTTATCTCTACGGATATTTTATAAGAAGTGGAGTGATGATCCTCTGTTTCCTGCCGACAAGGAAGTGTATCTTCCAGGAGAGCGGAAACCCTGGTTCCGAAATTCGGATCCAAGAGCTCGACCACTTGCATGTATTAATTATATCGAAGTATGCTTGGGAGACGGCAAAACTTGCTGGCCAATGAATGCACCCCTTCCAAAAGATGATACCAACAAAACGATCTCACCGCCTCCTGAGTTCTGGTTGATGTACGCCTCACTCTTGAAGACTGACGTATACAATGCAATAGAGAAGCGTATTGCTCGTGGGTTGATAGCACAGAGCAAGGTCTCACAGTACTTCTCTGAAGCTTTAGGAGATCATCACTAGGTCGATGAAGTAGAACGTTTCGTTGCTACAATGCACGCAAGAATGCAGCTCAATGCTTGGAGCATTGCTACAGGTGAAGACTCCATCCACGAAGGGAAGGATGGATATATCTTAATTACCCCGAAAGATAGATATGGGGATTTTTGCGGGATGTTCAAGTACAACCCCCCCCGGATACGCAAGCATTCATTTATTGCCGTTCATATTCATAATACTCGGTCTTCCTCTTTTCTTTGTCCTTAGTCGAAAATAGCCCTGGGGCGAACATTCAGAGACGATTGAAATTAGTAATGAAGCAACGGAGGTTCTGGTTTCAGTTCCAGGGCAATATGGAGGGATTGGTAATAGGACAGGGCATCCAGTAACGAGATCAGATGACGAAGCTGGATCCTCGGTCTCTCCAGGTACGACTTCAGGTCAAGGACAATTACAAGCTGACAGGCTGACACCAACTTCATCAGGTATAGCGGCGGATACAGGGGCAGGAACAAGCGACGGCGCCGGCGAGGGTTCAAGACAAGAGACACCATTACCTCAAATTTCTCAACCGGGACCGCCGGGAAACAAAGCAGGAGAGAGGCGGGAAACACTGCCAAGTACACCGACAGATACTTTAGCTAATGTTAGCTGGGAGCCTCTCATTATTGGGAAAATCATCGAGTGTATAGTTGTCGTTTGCTGATCGCCTGTGAAGGCGTGGCAGAGTCGTTCAACAACTGGTAGAAGGATAGCGAACTGGCTGCGATTCTGGAATCGCTCTTAATGCTCACGTGTAGACCGTATCATTCGAATTCACAGGTCAAAAGTACTACTATGAAACTCTATGGTATCAAATTTCATACCATACCATACCATGAGATGGTACGGAACTCCACCAAACTCCATGGAATTTCTGCGCCGCTTAGATAAGCTTAGTACAGATTTAGACTAGTAGAGTATAAGAGTATATAAGATTGAGAGAGCGTTAGTTCTCTTGTGTTCTTCTTATTATTTTTGTATTCTTCGTACTGGACGTACAAAATAGCTCTTTAAACTCAATTCGTTTCGCACTCTTATTTTTCACGTAGTCTAGAGACTTCTTATGTTGTTATAGGAATGAGACTTTATATAGAACCTTCTTGTGAACTAAATAGCCAAGGGAAATCGTGAACTATAGCTTCTCTGTGCAGCTAGAGCTGCCGAGCCTCAGGGCTATAGTTTACACGCGCTACGTACTGTGACCCATATGGAGAAAAAGAAAAAAGAATCCTGACTTAGAAACTAATCCAGACTGAACAGCTCCGAACTACAACCTCCTTCCAGTTCCTTTTCAAGCAAGACAATAGCAAACAGTGCGCGGTCAACCGTCCTTCTTCACCTCAATCACTATCATCACAGTCCGAACTACAGTTTTCATACAAGTAGTCTCTCAATTCACACACGATTGCAGCCGGTCGCAAGTTGGTTGCCAACGTGCATGGGATGCAGAAAGACTCCATATTTAATCTAGCACGGCTAGATCATTTAATTGCAAGTAAGGTCGCCAGTGCTGCGGTCATGGGAGCAGCGGCTGCCGTCAAATGCATAAGCAAGCTGGAAACATAATATTAGTAAAATGGAATTTTTTCAAAGAAGATATCAATAACTCACATTGATATAACCGCCGTCGCTCTCGGTATAGAACTGATTATTGTACTCCATAAACATGCAATCGTAACTGACAGTTGTTAGCCGCTGGAGATCTTTTCAATTACACCGAAAACATATGCATACTCAGTGGAAAGGAGCCCGTGGCTGAGCTTAGCATTGCGACGTCCATCGATTCCGGCAGGGCGCTTTAGAGAATAGCCTTTGTTATAGCAGATGGCAGCTCCAAACTTGCTACGATCGGGGTTTCCATTCCACATTCTGTCAACGGTTCCCTTGGTGAAACTCTCGCGAGCCTAGGTATCGCTGTTAAAATAGAGCGCCATGTACAGCTCAAGATGCGATACTTACAATGTCCCAGAAGAGCGTAGCAACAAGGGTGGTGACCGCGGCTGTAATGGCGGCGGCGACGAGTGAACCCACGAGATTAATAGCTGGTCCAGCTATGGCCACGACATACGGGGAGGCTTGGCGCGTGGTTAGGGCTACTGCATTTTCGTCTTCTTGAGCAGGCTCAGGCTTGATCACAAATGTGCCGTCTGCCAACTTTTGACCCGTCAAGGAGAATGAAATATGGGGAGGCGCAGTAGCGCGCTCAAGGAGACTCTCGAGCTCTTGAGAAGAGGCGCCGTTATCAGAATTGTCTTTGATAGTCAACAACTTGGAATCGGGGAGAGCCAATGCCTCAACAGAGACAATGAAGAGAGCAGCTCGGACAATAGTAGCGGATGAAAAGTACATATTTGGAAAGAATTGTTGGAATTGAGTGAACTTTGGAAGACAGTGTTGATAACTGAAGGAAGTTGTGAAGGGTTGTGATAAGATTGTTTGTTTGTGAAGAGATTGTTCGAGTGATAGTCGATATAGAACAGAAGACATTACAACGGGTGACAGTAGATACTTATACTTATTTTCAGAGTTGAATGGAAGTTCGAAGCTCTAGCAAAGTAATTTACTCTCATCATGCATTTTTACTAGTAGCAAAGTGATTCGTGTACTGTTGTTTACAGATAAAACTAATAAGGTGTCTACATACGCACGAAATAGTACTTTAATATAACTAACATACGTTTGGTACTTTGCTAAGAGTACGTGTACTACTTCGAAAGCTATTCAAGGAGCCAAGAATGCCTGGGGTTGGTTGCTTGACAAGAATGCATATCATTGTGATACTAGTCAATGCTCATATTCATCAAATCAAAACTTTTGTTTATGCTGATCTTTAGAAACTCTTAGTTGTAGTGTTGACTCGCGCTTAGGTTAGAGACTAATCCGAACTGGCGTGGTTAACTTAATTAGAGTTTGTTCGGCCGCGAACTGCCTTCGTGTTACGGGTTGCCAACTAACCACGAACCCTTCATGTACACAGATCTATACACCAAACGCCTAGTCCGTGCTTCAAAACTGTGGAAAGCGGATCCAAAAAGCTTCTGGCGACACGGGGAGAGGGGTCGATTCGATTAGAGGTACCAATCCACGTGGCAACCTTTGCATGAATTTTGCTTGTGCCAAGGGGTTTCGGAACAGGTATCCGCACAGGAACAATCCATGAAGAGATCCGGATGGAATAGAGACCTGGATAGAAATTTGGACAATTAGAAGTATAGCTTTGATTAGTACAGGGCCAGTCAGGAGCCTGTATGCTGGCCGAAAGTCCTCGGAGGAGGAGGGTGTGGAGATGGAAGAAATTAGAGAGTAGTGGGAATGAAATGGAA
The DNA here is from genome assembly GCA_020746875.1 of Rhexocercosporidium sp. MPI-PUGE-AT-0058. Lineage (NCBI taxonomy): Eukaryota > Fungi > Ascomycota > Leotiomycetes > Helotiales > Rhexocercosporidium > Rhexocercosporidium sp. MPI-PUGE-AT-0058. The sequence goes on along the minus strand of JAGTJL010000004.1, from coordinate 3,171,748 downwards.
ATAGAGGTATTGATTGCCCTGACGGGCATTGTTGGGGTTCTTGGTTTGGTGGTTCCGATTGGACCTTGTCTGAAAGTATTTCCCAGAGCGATCCTATTGTCTTTCGAGCAATGCGAAATGTCCTACATTGCAATAGAGCATGATAACTACCACTTATACGTAGTAACCCTTATGAAGCTGTAGCTATTTCCCTTCTTCTAAAGATAATCGTGTCATAGCAGCCCCAGCCGCGGCGCCTGAGCCTCAGTCACAAGAACAATGCGCCGCACGCATTCGATTTCGAGCGTACTGTGAGATGACACATCAAGAAATTACCGACATGTATCACTTGGACTTTCCTGCCCTCCATACAACTCGAATGGCTGTGTGAGTATCTGGATCCTGTTCTCATCAAAAGTTCCTGGGCCCAACACAGACTACTGAATGCTAATCTTGGGTGCTTTCTAGCCTGGCATTCGAGAACGATGCGAGGTTCACAGCGAGAGCCTCAGAAGCATGGCAGGGGATGAAATTAGGGCTAGGACGGAGACGGATAACATGATCCTCTATCATCCATACCAAGAAGGTCGAGCAAGGTATTATCTGGATGACTTGAAGCACTTGAAGAGAGAAGAAGACATGCTTTTTCTAGCTGAAGGTATAGAATGTAATGGACGAGACATGTATAAGAGCTGCATTTCCACTGACGCATACTATCCGGTCTATAATGCCGCCTGTGCCTCCAGGTCTCTGTTCCCGGTTGTCAACCCCCAACTGTTGAAACCCAGTTGTTAAAACCCAGTAATCGCAGCTCATCTAAACTTCGTCGTTGCGGCTATGAAAAGGTCCAAGGCTCGATGAGAGAATATGCTATGGCCCGTTTACTTCACTATGACCTGCCCAAATGTGCAGAAGACTTTGTTGATCATGGTTTGCTTCTAGAAGAAACATGAACTTCTCCCATTTGACTCGAGAATTACAGGTGCAGCGAATGAGAACATGATAAGTAGACATGAATAATTGACTTTTATTTTCCCGATTGGGTTTCGCGCAACTTGCTCGGCAGTAGTCGCTTGCAGCTGTTCGTTTCGCGTCGAAGGCGTGATCACCACCAGATCGAGGGATTCGAGCAGAGAGAAGGGACATTTTAAACGTTATCATGACAAGGTAGCGAACTTGCACAGCGCAGAAGATTCCCCGCCTAGCCCCTAGCTATCGCATAATTCTGGCCATTCCCTTACATCGGACCAACAAGCTGCACTTTGACCGGGCCAGTGAAAGTGCTCAGTTCCAAAATCAAGCATAGTCCCGCCGTCCCTGAAATCAAGGCTCGGCAAGGACGTATGACGTTGATCATGCGAGGTGGGTGGAAATAAAAGACCGCGAGAAACACGCTTTCTTGACACCGACGGTTTACGATCACAACACGATTCTATTGATGTTTAAAGCTGATAAATCGATAGAAAAGGGGCACTATTTCTATCGAGGCAAGTTTGACGTGCTCGAATAATTTGGAACTTGTCAGAATTGTTGATTTAGTAGGGGCATATTTTGTGGTTCTCTCCTGTCGCCTACTTTTGCACGATTCAGATTCAGAACTATTCCCGCTTCGATGGCTAGAAGCCAACAGTCGAAGCAGCGCCAGGTACAACGACAACGACATCGAATTGGCGCAGACGCGATCGAGAAGCAGAGAGGTCAAGGTCAATCAAAATGGGCACAGAGTCGACAAGCACATCGAACCTCTGGGTGAGAGTGGACGTCGCGGCTTCAATCCATGGAAATTCGTCAAAATTTCCTTTCGCTCTGCTTGCACAGCTTCAGCGTTGGTGAATGTGCTATGGCCCGTGGTTCCAGGTAAGTTCTCAGTCCATGAATCCACGCCTGCCGCAGGGTTTGCGTGCAAGGTTCAACAAGCTAATCAATGACTTCTTCCCAGCCGCGATTGCTGTCAGATATGCGCGGCACGACCTAACCCTCGCCGTCTTCATACTCAACTATATTGCAATGGTTCCATATGCGAATCTCGTGGGCTTTACTGGGCAGGAATTCTCAAGGAAGCTGCCCCGAGTAGCTGGTATCCTCATTGAGACCACAATAGGTTCAGTTGTTAAGATCGTGTTGTTTATTGTCTTGTTAAAGGGTGGACAATTCAAAGTCATCGAGGAGGCTATCCTTGGATCGATATTAGCGACGTTATTGCTATACTTAGGACTGTGCTTTTTTGTCGGTGGCATGACACAAGATGAGCAAAAACTCGATGAGGCAGCTAGTGAAGTTGGAAATGGGCTGCTCTTGACTGCGTCAGTATTCTTGCACACTGTCTGGTGCTATACTAATTTCATTGTAGTGCTCTTGGACTGATTGTCCCAACCTCCTTCTATATGACCCTCAAAAACAACGAGGAATTCGGACTTGCGTATGACGACCTCCAGAACAAGACTCTTCAAATATCTCGAATCACCGCTATCATTCTCATAATCGCATATGGATTCTACGTATGGTTCAATATGCGCACACACCACAGTCTTTACGACTCCATCTTCCTACGAGAGGAGCATCAGGACGTCGATCGTCATAAAGATATCCGAAAGGAAAAATTGACTATGACCGAATGCATCATCGCCTTGGTTCTTTCGATTGGTCTAGTCTCCCTCATCGCTGTCAACCTCGTCGAAGAAATCCCTAGAATCGTAGAAGACTATGGAGTCTCAGAGATGTTCATGGGTTTAATCCTCGTTCCACTGGTGGAAAAGTTCGCAGAGCATATCACCGCCATCGACGAAGTATATGATAACACAATGAACACAACAATGGCGCATGTCCTTGGTGCCACTATCCAAACTGCCATGTTCAACGGTCCTCTTACGGTGATTGCCGGCTGGGGTTTGAACCTGAAGATGGATTTGAATTTCGAGCTCTTTACTCTGGTGATTGTTGTTCTATCTATCATTGTCGTTGGCAATTTCCTTCGTGATATGAGGAGTAATTACCTGGAAGGTGCACTGTGCGTCCTGGTTTATGTCATAATCGCAGTTGGGGCCTTTTATTTCCCGAACCATCACTGATAATGAAGTACATGCTGGCGGTAAGGTGATCAGATGAGGTGGGTTTGATGTGGTTTTGATCCTTGGAGTTCGGTATTTCGTTCCTGTAGCGTCGGTGCGATTTAAATACACTATTCATGTTGTAGTATTTTCAGAGCATTCAGTTATTAAAGTAATCGTAGTACTGTATGCCCCGCACTTTGATTGGACGCTAGAAAGGGCGAAGGTCAAGGTTATCGTGAATCAAAGTTTGGACAAAGACAGAACACAATTACCTACCAAGCCTTGCGGTTCAAAGGGGCGGTTCACGGGGGACCTTGAAGTCGAAATTAGTGAGGGTAAAATCGCAAGCTTTCTCAACCGTTTCTATAGGATATAAGGCTTCTAGATATAAGAATTATTACAAGCTAAGAGATTGATTACATAAAGACGGCATTCAAAGTCAGAGAAAGCTGGTGCCCATGTCTTCCTGACTTCAGCTAAGCCACATCATTAAAGCGCTCTTGTCAGACTCTGATCCACCTTTTTCGAAGACGATCTTAGTCGAGATATTACAACTCGGAACAGCATTCGGTTTCTCAGCACATCCTATCTCGACGACTCACACAGCCACAAGATGGAGGCGGCGGACTGCCAATAATGCCTACAAGGGTTTTCGAGTATGTTAACAGATATTAGGACTAGAGGCAAGTATCCTGGGATCAACTCTGCCAGCCCCCACGAGCTATATCTTCCGTCGACGACCGGGGGTCTGGGGCGGGCTGAGGATTCGTAACTTTTGTTATTTGAATATTATTGTAATCCTGCTATTATCGCATCCACTATTATCCTTCGAATTCCCTAGTCAATTACTGTTCTAAATGCTGACTGCAAAGCTCGAACTTTTAGATAGATTTTTATAGTTTCCACGGGACACTATACCGCGGTACGGGACAGTACTCCACTTGACCCCAAGGTTTTCATAGGTAGCCTATGATTCTGATGGCAATTGCTGACTGTATTTAGAATAGAATAAAGCTGTATGCGTGCCATTAGACAAGTTTAGAAACTACACACTAGATGACCCTAACCGCATTCTGACAGTATCTGTTCACTGTATTCGGATGCTTACTGTATTCGGAATACAATAGAGCTGTACGCGTGCCATTGGATAGTCTAGAAACTACACTATAGTTGCCCCTGACTGTATTCTGATAGTATCTACTGATTATATTCCGAATAGAATCAAACTATATGCGTGCCATTGCGGATAAAAAGCAGATTTAATATTTTGCATAGAGGCCAAACAGGAAATATGCCTATTCAGGGCAACGTAGACTCACTAGGGGCTCGCAGATTATGGCCATCTACGAAAGGTTACTGAATATATAACGGCTTAAGTGCCCACGTTAATTCTTTTCTTCGTTAACATCCCAAACTCAAGCCATCATAACTAGTGTCTTTCATGTAAGTTCTAGCTCAACGAAACCCGTCTATCCCTGAACTTCAAACCCCAGCTAAATGACAATAAGTTCAAAGACTACGACCAGCTACTTTTCAATCTACCTACACCATATCCCTCACCCGGCTTAAAATGAAGTTGCCAACCATCACTCTCATCAGCCTCGTGGCTCTCGCATCTGCCCTTCCAGCCGTCGAAGAGATCCACCCAAGCACCCTCTTCAAACGCTGCGGCGACAAAAATGGCAGGTGCGACGATAACGGCTGTGAGGGCTTCAACGAGTTTCCGGGAATCGCTCCCCTGGGCATCTGTACCGCTGGGGACTTTGCAGGTTGCCCCTGCATCAGTGTCTGTGGCAAGGCGGTCAATTCTTGCAAAATTAATAATTGCAATGGAAGTTTGTCTGGGATATGCCAGACGGGAAAGTATATGGGATGTCGATGCAAGGTTTAAGCCGGTTGGCATCATTGATAGCTTTGACTTTATAAGGCTAATACGTATACCTAGCGATGACTGGAGTTGAACGTTTCGTTGAGCCAGCTTGGCGAGAAGGGACAGGATTTATGAGACGGAAGCTGAGACGAAAACACATTTTTATTACTTTTAATCGTTAGGATTAGCTTGTATGGCACCATTTTTGTTATAATAAAAGTGGCTTTGTCTCCGTTTCGGCGTAAGAATCGGTAATCTTGATTAAAGTCTTGATCCCTTATTCGTCCGACCTTTTCAAGTGGTTTGACCAGCTTTTTACTTTTAAACATATACCTTAGGAGATAATTTCTGCGCTGTGCACCTTCCCAGCATTTGCATATCGTACATTTGAATTACGGTCATCGTCGGTCTCATTGCTACTGGAAGAGCATGATCTGTATATCAATCTTTATGCGCGTCCATGTAGTTAATAGTAAGCCAGAACAAGCTCTCGATCTCCTTAATTATACGATCGCAGGTTATAATCCGAGTGTTAGACCAAACAGTATGTTATGTAAACGGACAGAAGAAAACTTATTATCTTGACTAGTATAATGTATACGACTTTTGTTTGCGCCTCGAGTTAGGCGGATCGCGATTTTGGCTTATCACTTGTGTTTTCGACCTGAAGAATGTAGAGATAAAAGAAGACAAAAATCCTCCAAGCATTCGGATAATTATACTCTACATCTGCGCCAAAATTTTTGAAAGCCTAACATCCACTGATACTACGTAGCAATCTTCGGATTTCGAGGAAAGTTTGGAGGCCATATATCATAATGTCTATGTCATAACTTAGTGTCTTTTCACTGCCCTCCCCGTTTCCATAGCAAAATCCAAAATATTACCAGAAGTAAATGGTACTAGATTCTGTCATTACTGTGAAAACGCTGAAAATCGGGTAGCTAGCCTTTCTGAGAAAGTGCGTCAAATTCAATGATCGAAGTATCTCACATGTCAACAAACAAGCAGATTGTAATCTATTTCTTTCGAGGCAAGCGAACTTTGGCAGCTCTCCTGTGTCAAAACCTTAGCGACAAACATTCATATGGGCACTCCCGAAATAATATAGTTGAAGATGCTTAAAGCTGCAGATCATGGACTGAAAGTTAAATTGAGAAGTATTTTCTGTCGTCTGGCCTTCTAGAAAAGCGAAGAATGCGTTGATGGAACCTTTCCTCATGCTTCAGAACCTTAAGCTCCTCGGGACTTTCATTCCGAATATAGTTCAAAGCTAGTAAACACCTTGAGCATGAGCTGAAATAGATAGCATAGGAAGCTAGGAAGTAGATGTTCTAGATTTTATTCGGCTCCTTTTATTGCGAGACACCGGGCCGCGCAACAGTTAGTAAACTTGCTACCACGCCAGCCGGTGACCAGAAAATGCTTGCTTTACACTATTTGTGTAGCTCCGTCACTAAGTATCCGCAAAGTAGTGGATGGGAAGCCTCCCTTTTGTTCCCTCGCCGATCTCGCGTAAACATGATGTTGAGAAGGGGCCGGGTTTCGATGCCGTGTGCCTGTGGACAATACATTCATGCCAAGCCATTATGATTGTGGCTTCCTGTCCACATGCATGAATAATTACTGTATGAAGGCACTTAATTTGGTTAGCATACAGTGCTTGGGCAGCGGGAAATTACTAGAAACAGGTATCAGGTGCCTGAGTACGTATATAGGCGGTTGTCCTTTATAATAGGACGACGACCACCTACCTACCACTTAAGAGGGAACCCTTCCTTTATACCCTTTCCGAGGCTACGCCTTAAGTGAGAGGAAAGGAGAAACGCGGGAGAAAAGAGATTAAGAGGCTATGCCTTAATTGAAAAGGGGAGATTACGAGGCTACGCCTCAATTAAGGAGAGAACCCCTTAGTCGGCCTTCACGGCAGTGACTCTCCGGAAGGGGAATATAAGAGGAGAGAAGAGATAAGAAAAGAAGAGATAACGAGGCTACGCTTTAATTAAGAAGAGATAAGGCTTTACCCCTTAATTGGCTATCACGGTAGTAACCCTTTAGAAAGAGAATATAAGAGGAAAGAAAAAATAAGAAAAGAAGAGATAACGAAGCTACGCCTCAATTGAAAATACCTTTCTTACCTGACCCAGGCCTGCCGTAAGCGTAAAAGCTAAAGCGGAACGACCTTACCTCCCGATTTTAAAAAGCAAAAGAGCAAGATAATTTAATTTAGAAAATAAACTAATCTTAAACCTTAATTTAGGCTTTTATTTATTATACGAGAGAGTTAAAAACACTTGTCGCAAGCTAGCGTAATTAAAAACAAATAACAACCCAAACCTCAAAGCTTAATTATGCTCAATATATATAATCCCCGGGTAATCCCCGCTAGTCCCGAGTGCTCCAGTCGTAATAATAAACCCTTTGGCTTGCAATTATTTTTTTATAGCCGTATCTTTTTCCTTAATTATTAAATAATACGATAAATAATTTAAGATCTGGCTCACTTCTTCCGTCTTATCTTAACCGTTATAATAGAAAATACCTCGCTTTCTTTTCCCCAGACCTTGTAGTCGCGTTATTTCCCGAGCAACTTTTATAGCACTCTGATTTAGATACCGTCGTATAGTATATCGAATATTAAGATAAACCGTACTTATTCAGATGAGACGAAAATTAGAAATATGCATTACTTCTTGTAACTCGTTAAGTCGACTCGGGGGTAGTATAGCCGTTAATAAGATCATAGGGCATTATAACACTTAAAGATAACTAAACTGCTAAAGCTTCGATTAATAATCATTAATAATAAATAAAAGATAATATTCATTAAGTATAATACGACGCAGCAGCTTTCGTTTCCGGAGCATCGATCCGTATATAATAAAATTAGTAGATGCGGCTTAGTTAGCGCTGATTATAATAATAAGAGCATACCTTACTTCTTTATAATACTATACGATATGCTCGATGCGGGTAAGCCGTAAACGTCGAACATAATATTTTTCGAGTACGTTAAATAATGCAATGATAATACTAACTCCTAAGTCCCGAAGTACTGCTAGAATAGTAAATATCAGCGTCTTTCCCCGGCCAGTCGGCAATACTATAATTAATAACGTTTATTAATTAAATGCAGCAAATACGGCTTCTTTTTGTTCCTCCGATCGGAATATAAACTCTTCTTAATTCAGCACTTTTTTTAAGTCTTTATAAATCTCGCTGCCGGAATAAACGAGAACCGTATTAAATAGCAGCACTCTTATAATTGTAATTATATTAGTCCGCGGCCGACTTAGAAATGCTATACTCTTTAATCTTAATAATGCAAACGCAGCTGCGTTCGAACAAGATGGCGTAAGCAGTCCTGTCTGAGAAACCTTAAATACCGGTAAGGTAAAAATCACGGGCTATAGCCGGCTTAATAGTGATCTCGATCTTTTAGGAGTAAGACTGCTGAGTAGTATCTTATAAGATAACTTCCGCTAGTATTTAATAATTAAGGTAAGCCGCTTATTATCCAGCCTTAAAAGCTAGTACCACTACGAACTAATAGCTCCGAAGATTCGAATGCTTTTATTATTAAGATTTTGAATAATATCACCCCGGACCTTATACCGTTCGATAATATTCTTTCCGTAAGCAGCGGCAAGATTAATAGCATTCACGACTACATTAATATCTTCATGTGGCATATCTTCAGTTATAAGTAGATTTCTTATAAGCTCAGCACTAATATACTCACAGCTTATCTCGATAGTTATATTCTAATAATCTTACGTAATTAAGCGGACGCCTAGTCGAATTGCAGTTTCTTGAATCAAAACCTTAATTAAATGCTCGCGTATCCACGACTTATTTTTATCATACCAGAAATGATCATTTTAAGGAAGTTTATCTGTCTTCTAGTCGAGAGGCTCCGAGAATAGTTAAACGTAAGTTAAATAAATTAACTAGATCTGTGTTACGCGCTATAAGAGAAATTAGAGAATAACTTTAGCCTTATCAAAAAGTGCTTAAAATTTATAATACCGCGTTATATAACTTATCCGGCCGCTAATAATATAAATATTCCGTTTTTAGAATAAACTATTACGAAATCGAATAAAGGTAATTTCCTCTCCATAAGCCGAGGAATTATTATTTTAATATCCTAAAATAAACATAAGCTCTTTCAATCGTTTCTACAGCTATTAATACTCGCGAACTCTTATCATTCGCTATATATCATTTTTCCGGTCCTACAACTGCTGCTTTTTAAGAGCTTTCAATATTTGCTCTATTATCTAATTTAGTTTATCTTTCATTCTATTAGCCTCATTCGTGATCTATAAAACGCCCCGCTTTGCTAATAACAAATCATCTTAAATATTCTCTAAATCAATCTTAAAGCAGTCTTTCTTCTACCTTACTTATATCAAATCCTCTTATAAGATATCCTCGGCCTCCCGAATTATATCGTAAATAAAATCCTTAAATCGCTTAATAAGCACTGGCTTTTTATGAAATTCTAATAAATTATTATCTAAACGATTTATCTCAAATCGAGTCTAAGTAATACTAAGCTGGTTAATTTTCTATATACTCATGGTTTTACCATACCTTAGTATCTTGATCAAGAAACTACATAAGCTATAACTACTTATTATTAGATATTTCTTCCGCAGTTTTAAAAACTAATTAATATCTTCAGCCGTCTATTTTCCTCTAGTAGCAAATAGCAAAGTGTGTTTCAGAAATATAACTCGGACGTAATATATAAATCCTATAAGTATATTTAAGTACTTATCTCCACGCCTTAATCGATTTTCGTCTTTTATAATCCTTAATACGACAACAAAATATATTATAAGATTATCAAATCGGTTATACTCTTTTAAGTTTTGTAAAATCATGAATATTAAGATTACTCTTATCTTATAAATTTAATTATCTTTATCTTCTTTAAATTTTAATGACTTAAGCATCTTATTAAGCAACTCTTTTTGTTCCGAGTTAAATTTAATTAATTCACAATAATCCTTTATTATATTAATAATAACCTCGTCAACATCGACTTCCTATTAGTTTTCCTCCCTCGTTTTACTTTTATTTTATTTACGGCATTATTTTTATTACTTATTGACTTCTCTTCCCCGCTTTCAGTTTCTTCCTTTCTTAAGCTTTCCTCGGCTGCCTTCTCTTTCTACGCTACGTATACGCGTAACAAATAACACGTAAATTGCCGAAAATAAATAATATACCGATCCAAACTATTTTCGTTCTGCAAACGTATTATAAGACGGTTTTCTATTTTCTCACGAATTAACTGTTTACAGCTAATATAAGGTATTGTTATATAAGCTATTCAGCCCGTTTACTGCCCGCTTGATCATAATACCCACGATTTAGCTAGCGCGTTATAATTACTTATCTTTTCGGTTTAGTAATTTATTCATATAAGTAATACGTCTAATATTACGGCTTCTAAAGTATAGTCGCTATTATATAAAGTTTTATTAATTAGTATTATCGCTCTTTTCTATCTTATTATTAATAATTTCAAGTCTTTTTTAATCTTAATAATTAAGATTCTTGAATTCGTATAATAGCTAGTTTTAAATAACTATATCTTTTTTTATATCTAAGTAGGCTTTACTATTTGCTTCCGGAGTCGTAATAATAAAGTATTGTTAAAAACTAACTCCGAAAAATATTTACATTTAGACTTTTCTTTAATAAGTTCGTTCATCTTTATTAACTTATTAATTATAAATTATATTTTAATAATCACGTATAAATTTGTAGTTAACCGATATATAATTATAATCCGAATCAGAGCACTACTAACTATTTATCGGGTCTTCTAATGTCTTAAATAAAGTATAATTATGCAGGGGTTATCAAATAACTTTTAAATATAACAAAACTAATAAAGTATAATAATCTAAGATTAACTATCGCTCTTTCTTTATCCTTAGTCCGTGTGTATCTTTTAAAGAACCTTTAAGCGATTTAATGCTTGTTTTATACTTTTTAATATATATATCTAATATATTGTAATATATAATTATCCGATTTCTATTAATTAGAAACCGGCTTTCTGCGCTCCTTTAAGACCGCGGAGGACGCGAAGTATAGCGAGTTACTACTGGCTTAATAATTGACTTAGTTAATAATTATTTAAGATATTTTAATTAACTTTATTATCCGTTTTTCTGAATTATAAAATAATATATATCTCTATATTAATATACCTAATATATTATCTCCTTATAATAATTAAAAAGAATTATAACTTAATATGCGTTATTATCCTCGTTTATTCATTTTTACTCCTCTTGCCTCGCCTCCCTTTTTGTATAACCTTCTTATAACGAAACACTTTAATAATCGATTAAAACGTCTTCCTTTAAGGAATATCTTAAGACCTTCGACTGGCTTACTTATAAAAAACCCTTTGCGATTTTAACTTTTAATTATTTAGCTTCTTCTTATTATTAAAATAACGCTTCGATCGTTGCCTCGGAGCATTAGTTATAATCTCTTAAAGAGGCACTTATATCCTTATAATTCTATTTAATTCCACTTTAAGTTTCAGTTTAATACTTTTAAATATTAATAATAAAGCTTATAATTGCCCAGACCTATCCAGAAAATTAAATTATAACGTTCGGTGAATTATTATCTTATTCGCAATATCGGCTTACTTATTAATAATTAACGTAATATATAATATAATTATAATTATATTGAGAACTTAAACCTAATACGAATATATTATCAAAAGGCGTAATTATACTAGGTTAACTTAAAAAAGAGCAAATCCGTTAAAAACTCACGTCCGGTAATATACAATATTTTGCAATTATAGCGAGTATAAAATAAAGCTCCGCCGTAATAAGTAAAAAATCTAGCCGGTATCTTTCGCGTATTAAAACTAAAGAGAATAGAATTGACTTTATTATATTATACGCATCTGCAGAAAAATAAGACATAATTAATTCTATAAAGATATTAAAGGAATATATATCGTTCTTAAAGTAGAGTTTATAATTTCTAAACCCCTTATATTAGTATTATATATAATAATAAGATTTGCAATACTTACCGGTTAACTTATATCGTTTATATAACTTATTATAATAAAACTATAATTTAATTAATTAAGATTAATCATACATATTTTGAGTAGAACCGAATTGCTTTTATATTACGTAACGCAAGATTTATAAAAAAACGTTAATAATCGGCCTTTCTCGCCTCCGATAATATCTCTTATAAAATATATATTATTTTATATAATCTCTCCCTCGCTTTCGTCGGCCTTAATATGTAATTATTTTAATTATAATTCGCTTAAGGTAAAGGTTTTCGAGCGCTTTAAATCGCGAAATAAATTGCGAACAGAGGACTGCCATAATATTCTGAGCCGTACGCAAGCTACGCATAACTAATCGAAGGAATTTATATAATAATCCGGATGCGCTATTAAGAATTATTCTTTATATTAAGGTTAATTAATAAAAAACTAATATCTCGAATAACGCGATAATAATTAACCGTACGTAATTAAATCACGTAATATAATTAATTAAGGGATCCGTACTCGTACTAGTAATATCTTGACTACTTTTTATAATTAAACTTCAGCTATCTTCTCGAGCTATTCCAGGAATACGGATATTTTGTTATATTTATTCCGGTCTCTTTAGATAAATTCAACTTAATCTTTCTAATATAACCAGACGATTCTCTGTCCCGTAGAATCGATCGTATACCCGCCGGAAGTTCTTAGGACATCCGCGAGCTAGGTACGTTTTAGATTCTTTGTAATCCTCCGGTAAAAGCGACTCCCTTAATATAACTTTAGTTATACTTCGTAGAAGTATTAACTCAAGTACGAGAAAGCGCACTTATATAATTAGTCTTTTATCTTTTCCGCCAAGATTAGTGTAATAAGACTCATAAGGACCTTACTCAAGCTATTAGGCCGTTAGCCTCGTTTATTACGCTACTCTTATAAGTTTTTGAGACTGTTATTATTTCTAACCCTCGTCGAGAGCTAAAAGGTCAAGAAGTTCACGCATATGCTTTTACTAGTACGGGTCTTCTCTTATCCTCGCCTTTAGTGCTATCTTCGCCTCCAGAATTTCTTAATAAAAGGTTCCGCAAAGATCGATCTTCAAATAGCTACTAGCCTTCTAATAAAAGCGACTAATTAAGTTATAATCAACAAGCAAAATCTGAAACAACTATAAACGCTTATATTTATAAGCTTTTGCGCTGCGTTACTGAGATTTCCAGAAACAAGAACGATTCTCCATTCCGCTTAAAATAGACTATTACGTAAAATATTATCACAATTCATATAAAATCACATAAATACTATATTACAAACAATAATAATTTCGTATATAAAATTCATCGCATAAGTTATTAACAACGTGCTTTTAGTTTCTCGTATTACTTTATTAAAATAAGTTTTAGGCTAATCTCCTTCTAACTCTAATACTAACGCATACTGTGTACGAAGGCCAAGTCTTAATATAATACTTTAAAAAAACCTTATACTATCAAAGCTCAAGAAGCTGCATACTTAATTACTATATTTTCTCAGTATATACGTGCTAAAGAGGAACTTCAACATAATTTAATATGATTTTATCACGACAATAATTAATCCTTATTAATTAATATTGCTAGGATAATCACGACTAGACCAGGAAGCATTGAGGTGCGGGGTTGTTGATTGACTTGTAGTATTAATTGCTGTAGTTATGCGATCTGCAGATACGCTCCCTAATGACTAGTGGTCTGATTAGGGTGGCAGAGTTTGCATCCGACTCTGTTTATATAATTAACCCGTGACTTAAACTAGCATAAACCTGCAACACACCCCTTTAGAGACACCCTTTAATAAGTACTCTTTAGTCCAAGGTTTAACTCTTTTAAAATATATACCCCTGAAAGTAAATATACTTCATATTAACGTAAAAGGAGAGGTCACTAAAAAACAGCCTTCCAAAGCAGCCTGCACGTGACTAAAGCAGCCTTCAAAGCAGCCTTCCAAATTCCTACGCATCCCTTAGTTTATAAAAATAAAAACGTCTTTTAAGTAATATTATTATCTTTTAATTAAAGTAGAGAACCGTTAACTTTAATATTCTAACGAATTCCTTAAGATCTTAAGGATCTAATAGTTTTATAAAGCCGTCGGCGGTATTTTCCTTCGATAATACGTATTAAGGGTCTAAATAGCCTTTAGTTACTTCCTGTCGTAAGTAATAAAACTTGATATTAATATACTTTATACGCTAATAAAATTTAAGGTTCTCAGATAACAATAATATACTTTGATTATCGCAGTTTATCTTAATAAAGCGAGAATCTAGTCGCTTATAGCTTATTTTAACTAGAACTTAGCGAATTTATAATACTTCTTTAATAAACGTATATATGGCGACATACTCTGCTTCCGTAGAAGCTAGAGCTACCGTAGTTTAGCGCTTAGAAATAGCGCTGAATACTCTTCTTACAAAGAAGAAGATAGTACCGTTATATAAGACTCGTTTTTCACGTAAGCCTACTTAATCAGAATCGCAGAAATCATATAATTTTATAAATTCGGCGTTTATAACGTCTCCGCCATATATTATAATATAATACTTCGTTCTTTGAAAATATTAAAGAACTCTTTTTACGTTAGCGAAGTGTTATAAGGACGGATTTATAAGAAATTAAAATAATACCGAAGAATAATACTGAATATCTTATTTAATATAAGTAAAGTATTATAAAGAACTACAGATTTATTAATATAACTTAATCTCTTATATAGTAGCTTGCTATTTGAATTTAATTATATATACTTCGGAATCAAAAGCAAACGGCGTAATAGCAGTCTTATAATTAGTTATTCCGAAACAGTCTAATACTTTCTTAATATAAGTATTTTAATAGAAAGAAATAATCTTCTTTTCTTTATCTCGGATAATACGTACTTTTAAAAAGTATTATATTAAGCTAATAAGAATAATATTAAATAAAATAAGAATTTGTATCTTAAAAGCTTTTAAAACTAGTTCTGCCTTTGAGATTATTAAGAAATTATTAACGTAAATAACAATTAAAATCTTAATTTCTTTATTAATATATATATAATTATCGGTTTCTAAGGGAATAAAACTAATCTTAGCAAATTTAATACGTAACTTCTTTTACTATAAACGTAATAATTACTTAAGACCGTATAAAGCCTTCTTAAGCTTTATATACTCGTCGTTTATAAGAATTCGGCTATTTTCCTTTTATCCTGAAAAGATTTTAACGTAAATATTAAAATCAGTATCACTATTTAGAAATGCGGTCTCGACGTTATATTACTTTACTTCTAAATTATATAAAGTTACTATAATTAATACAAGCTTCTAAACTGCGGATTTGCAAACGCCAGCGTATATTTGATTATAATCTCGTCTATAGCGCTGAGTATAACTTTATACGACGAGTCTGACTTTATACTTTTTAATAGCACCGTCTTTATTTCTTTTTATTTTAAAAACTAAACGTAAACTAAATATTTTACTATTAAATAATAAGTCTAAGCGCTTTGTGGAAAATTATATTTTCTTATTAATAAGTAAGCGATATTCTTTAATAATTACTTCTTTTTATTTCAGTTAATTAAGACGCTACATCGCTCCTTTTAGCGAGGTTAAATCATCGGAATATAGTAATTCTTCTTAAATTGCGCCGAGAATAAGTCGGTAATAACTTAAAGAGCAGTCAATTCTTTCTTCCGGAGATATGAAATACGAGATTCTATTATTAATTAGATTTTATACTCTACTAAAGCGAGTTTCTCGTAAAACGTATTTATATATTTTATTCTTAAAGCCGAAAGGTTTATTACGCTTCTTTTTAATAGAAAGCACTTATTCTTATTCTTTTAATATCTTAAGAACGTTAATTTCGCTTTCTTTATTAATATTAGCGTTAGATTTAGCGTTATTCTCGGAATTAATTACTAATCCGGGATTATTAATCTTATTATCTAAAGACTACTCTTCCGGCTGATCTTAATAGTTATTTCTACGTTCTAGCAGCTCCTCGATATTATAGTTTTAGCTCACGCTACCGTTATCATTCTTAGCGCGAGGTAATAATATAGCGTCTTCTTCGTAAAGTTTTATAATTAAATCGTCCTTATCGAATCTTATATAAGAAATGCAGATAATCTTTTTATTAATTAAATAACGGTAAATATTATAGCCTTCAAAATTAACTAAAATACCCTTCTCTACTCTCGGAGCAACCTTACGGCTTTATACTTTCTTTTCCTTATCGATCAGAATATACATAAGATATCCAAGAACTCTTAAGTGTTTAACCGAAAGTTTATAATTAATACTAGGCTTAATATCATCCTAAAAAGCCTTAAATAAAGTCTTTCCATCGACTGTAGATATAAAAGTATGGTTAATAATATAGACGATTACTATTAAAACCTTAAGCTATACGTTTTCGGGCATGTTTTAATTAATTATAGCCGTACAGGTCTTTTCCATAATAATACGAATAAAGCGTTTAGCTCTTCCGTCTTACTCCGGAATATACGGAATAGATTCTTTAATTAATATATTAAAATAATCTACTAATTCTTTTATTTATATACGGTTGTATTCTCTTCTATTATTAAGACGGAATATCTTAATATCTTTATTATATTATATCTTAACTATTTTAATCATCTTCTGATTCGCAAGATATATATCTGACTTCTTAGCGTACGTATAAGCTTACTTTACGGAAGTAGCTATATAAGTAAAGATTGAGGCGTAACGATGGCCATTAATTCTTATTGGAATAAAATAGACCACATCGACGTTAATCTTATGCAACGCATGTGCTGGCTTTATACGTGCTGAGCGCTTATTAACTTTGCGAATAGGTCTGCCCTTCTTATAAGGTGCGCAAAGACGGATTCTGCCAGTCTTAATTTCGTTGAATTTCATGCTATTAATAAGACTTTGAGTATTTCTGATTATATTAAAACTAGCATGACTTATTCTGCGGTACTATAGCTCGATATCGACTGTAATTACTTTAATTACAATAAGAAAAGTCAGTCCCGGCATATTAATATACTCAAAACTAATAGAATACTCTTCTTTTATTAAAAAGAGCTCTAAATCAACGTAACAGATCTCTTTATTTAATATTATGAAGAGCTTATTTAACCGAAGGTAATTATCTAATTTAGTTAATTTATAGCCAGAATATAAGTATACAAGAGAGAGAAGCATATATAATATATTATAGTAGTAAATTATACGCACGGAACCGTCTGATTTAATTGTTTTAAGTATGTATATGCTAATGCCGTTAAGTCTAGAAGAACCGTTAACTATTGACATAAATAATAAGTTAAAGCGTAATATATATTCGGAGAACTTTAATAAGTCGTTAGATATATGTTCGGTAACTCTAATATTAAATAATTATCGGGACTTATTCTTATAAGAGAAAGTAGCGAATCTAGGCGCTGAAATAACAGGAATAAACGAGAGGAGTACTGATTTAAAGATATCGTTATCGGAATTATTATCGGAATTCTCTTTCTTCTTATTATTTTTACTTTTCTTATTATTACTCTTTTTGTCCTTAATATAATCCTTATACGGAATATACTTTTTTCTATACTTCTTCTCAAACTCAGCTTTCTTGGCTTTATTTACCATATAATAATTATTGGGTGCATAGCGTGAGTTTAGCTAATCACAGTATTTGCAAGTTAGCTTAGTCTTAGAACCGTTTCCGCCTTTGCTTTTATTATTCCTAGCACCAAAATTACTTTTATTTTAACTCTTATACGGATTTAAAATATTCTTATTTCCGTAAAAGACTTATCCGGCTATTTTGCCTGACTCGCTAGCTCGTGCTTTATTTATAATATCTTTAATAAGACTTTCCAAAGTAATATTCGGGTTAATTACAATCGTAATACTCGTGCCTACTATAAAATCGCCAGATACTGTAACGGCTAATATTATACGCAGATTTAAGCGTTATCGTTCAGCCTAAATAAGCTACTTTTCGGAAACTGCAATAATAAATATAATTAAATATTATTCTACGGGAGAAGCCATCTTTAGCGTATTTAATTTAATAATCGACAGCTTAAAAGCAATAATAAACTTTTCTAAAGATAAGAAATCATCGTAGCAAAGCTTAATATAATCTTAAATAATATTATATACTAAAACGTTTCTATTGCTTTTATATTAATATTATAAGGCTTCTTATATTTCTAAAGTAGTTTTCTTTCCGGTAGTATATACTAATAGATTAGGCTTACAATTCAGAGTAATAGCGAGTCTTATTTGAGCTTTTCCTGCTTACTAATCGGTCTATTTCTTCAAGGCATTTTCGTTAATATCGTTATCCTATTCGTTAACTTCTTTTAGCGTATATAAACGTAATTTAATATTTATAAACTTAGAAATATTATTAAATATTCTAATATTAAGGATTTTATTACGCTACTCGGGGTAATTCTTAATACCTTTTAGCTTATAAGCGTCGGAAAGGTTCAGTGAAGTAGAAGCTATTTTGCGTCTCGGAAGCTCAACTTTAAGCTTAAACGTCGGCTTAACTTCTGGTGTAATATCACGCAGATTCGGATCCGATTCGGGGTCTTTAGGCGTATATCGGTCCTTTATAGGCGTATCTATAAGACCGGACTAATTCTCAAAATCTTTAAAAGCTCCGGGAATAAGTAATGCAGCAGACGGCGCGCCACCTTCGTCAAGTAGATTTGCTTTATTACTTGTACGAAATAAGTCGTAGAAGTTATTAATACTACTATCGGAATCGTCGAAATCGGACTCTTCAAGTACTAGCGATGCGGGATTCCTAAAGGAGTTGAAATGCTCCGATAAAACCACTTGCGGTGATGGAGATATAAGTAAAGGAAGGTATAGTACTTCTCCTAAATCCTCCGAGGTATTTTAATTAAAAAGACGCGCTAGAATAGCGTTACTACCTTCCTTTTACTAGTCCTCTATCGTAGGAGACGCAGCTTAACTCACAGGTAAGAGCTCGTTCCTTTAGGACAGGGGTAATTCCAGTAGAACTAAGAGCACACTTAATTCAGGCTATCGGGGCTCATAACTTATTACTAAGATAATCACGACTAAACCAGGAAGCATTAAAATACGGGGTTATTAATTAACTTATAGTATTAATTGCTGTGGTTATGCGATCTGCAGATACGCTCTTTAATAACTAGTAGTCTGACTAGCGTGGCAGAGTTTGCATCCGACTCTGTTCACATGACTAACCCGTGACTTAAACTAGCATAAACCTGCAACAATCAATATAATATACCGCTAATATCTGGCGCCCAAAACTTTTTTTCTTTAATACTTAATAATTTCCCAAAGGAATACGAGCAATATCTATAGAATAGCTCTTAATCAGAACAATAAGCGTTTCCAAAAGTCGAAGAATATAACATATTTAAAATACAAGACTTTAACGAGCTAAGGATTATATTTACTATTATTATTACTCTCAACCTGAAGTTACAGAGTCTAAGGCCAATAAGTTAATAATTAATGCCGGCATATGAATCCATTAAATATTTTTAAGCGCATTATAAATTACGTGCCTAAGCTTTATTCTTAGAACTTGAAAACAATTCATTTTATAATCAAATGTGGCAAGCTTCTATTCTCCGGGATAAGAAAGGGGTTTTAACTACTAACGAAGAATTTTTATAACACAAAAGTAATAGCACTTCAAAGTTTTATCCATCTTCGGTCACATCCGGACCATTTGAACTTCTATCATACAAGTATTTACTCTTTCAGAAACGTTAAGCAAAAAGTCCTCTATTATAGCTCTCGTAATTACGCCTTAATATTACTAGCTTATCAAAGGATCGAGTAATCTTACTACTATGTTGACCTTGAGATTTTAACTAATATAAAGCCTATGCGATCCCATAATACTTATTTAAGTTTACATTTGAATTATATTATTAGGGCTATATATTCTAAGTCATTATCGACTCTATACCCTCAGTGATGTAACTCGAATAGTTGATAATAGTTAAACCTAGAGACAGGGCTAACCTGCTGCGGACGTATTATCCCTCTTTATACGGAGGCCGCGTTCAAAAGTCTGGAAACCTGAGGCACTTAAGGCTTAATAACCAGCCCCTATAGCTTCAGGGGGTAGTCCCTAAAAGGGAATAGTTTTTAGGCAATATGACTCTATAATTACAGGGCCTTACAGGGCTCGCTTAGCTAGTAATTAACTATAGTAAAGTAAATTTTAAGGGGATTCCCACATTCCCACCTTTTAATTAATTAAAATAGCTCTAGTTTAATCAAGAATAGCCGCTGAAGATCTCATTAAGCTTGAAATCACTTTTAATAATATTTAGGAAGAATGTGAATCCGCAAGTGATTCAGAGCCTGATTTACACTCTCCTGAGTCCTCTGCCCCTCCTTCACCTACTATAGCACCATCTGAGGCTTTAATTACTAGCTTTACTACCTCTAAAGCTAGTAGAAACAACACTATTAGCACCAGAATCAGAGCTCTCACTCTTTATAACGACAACGTCCACCATGAGGTTATTACAGCTAAAACTGGTGTGTCAAAAAGCTCTGTTTGGAAGCTCAGAGCTAAGGCAATTTCACGTGGTTAGATGCCAAGGCAAAACTGCATTATAGAGCCGCATCATGTGGATAATGCTCCTAGGTCTGGTAGACCTAAAACCTCTACTGTGATAGCAGAGCTTATTATTAAGACAATGACTAAAAACTCTACAACTAAGGGATAATCAACAGCTCGTATTGCGTATAAGGTTAATAAGACTAAGGGGATTAAGCCTGTTTCACGTAATATTATGTATAAAGTATTAAAAGAGCATGATTATAAAGTGTTTAAGAGGATAGTTAAGCCAGGTTTGACGACAGAGCAGATAACAGCTAGGCTGGATTGGTGTCTTACGCATAAGGATTGGACACTTGAGGATTAAAAGAAAGTTATATAGTCTGATAAGACTAGCGTACAGCTAGGTGGGGTGAGAAGGAGAAGAAGGGTATAGAGACTTAAGCATGAGACGTATCATCGGCATATAATAATCCGTAAATAGAAAGGGTTTTCAGAGTTTATGTGGTAGTCTTGTTTTACCTATAATAAGAAGGGCCCGTACCATATATAAGAGCCTGAGAATAGAGCTGAAAAGGCAGCTAAGACTCGGGACTTGAATAAGAGGAACAAAGAGAAGTACGCACAAGACAAGGCTATTTGGGAGCTTGAGAATAGGATGCACCGCATTTATATTGACAGAAATCAGCCAGGCCCTAAAGCTAAGTTTATATATAATAAGGATACTGGAGTATATATAGTAAAGGATAGAGCGGGCGGAATCAATTAATATAAGTATTAAGAGAAGGTCTTAAAACCTAAACTTATTCCTTTTGCTTTAGAGTATGAGAAGGAGTTGTTAAGCATATTGATTCAGGAGGACAAAACTCCAGCTCATTGGAATCGGTACAGTCAAAAAGTGTTTGATTTCTATAAGGTTATAAGGCTTTTATAGCCAGGTAACTCACCTAACCTTAATGCTATAAAGCCTACGTGGTTTTAAATAAAAAGGGAGACTACTAAAAAAGGTCCTATAACCTCCCAAGCAAACTTGAAAACAGCTTAAATTTAATGTTAAGAGGATTTGCCTCAAGAAAAGATTTAGGCGTGGATAGAAAGGATTCCTGTACATATTAAAGAGATAATCAAGCTAAAAGGGGACAATAAATATGAGAAAGGGAGGAAGAAGGGTCAGTAGAAGCTAAGGATTCATTAGATTGTAATGCCATAAACATATCTTCATAAACGAGAGGTAATCACTTTTAGTGAGCTTATAGGCTTTATGCTATGCTTACAGGGTAGTTTTAAGGGGCACAGCCTAAGTTACAGGGCTTAAAATAAGCCTTTAGCGCTCAGACCCCCTAAATAGATATTTAAGTGCCTAAGGTTTCCAGACTTTTGAACGCGGTCTCCGTATATATCTAAGCTATTATTAATATATATTCAATTTAACTACGCCTCTCGAGTCAAGAATAATGGAACCGATAAGGAACAACCGGGAAGCATCCGATCAACAATACGAAGCATCAGTTACCGGAAGGAGTATCAAGACTAACTAGCAAAATAAACTGAAGATACTAAGCAAATCTTCAGGCCCTTTAACCGTTACATCGGTATTATAATACTCTCTTACGGTTATAAGCATTTTCACAATTAGCCGCCTCGGTAAGGTAGAACCTGGTGCAGTCAGCTTAGCTAGTATGACTGCAAACATAACTGGTTATGCGATTTATCAAGGATTAGCCATTAGATTTTTTATTAAATACTTCAATATCTTTAATAATATTATTATTTTTAATACAATCTCTTAAATAATAAGTATTATTAATATTCTTTTGTTGAAAGCTACATAATAAGCAGTAATCCTCGTATTCGTTTAATTTATAAGCTAAGGATATTATACGTTTAATAAGCTCTTTATATTTAGCTTTAGCTTCTAAAGTAATAACCGACTTTAAGTCGACTTCAGAACCGTAATCGCTTATATTATCCTTATTACTCGAAGCAGAAGGACTTATATTAATATTCGGGCTTTCGGCGTTATATAAATCCGGACTTGACTCAATTAAAGCCGTCGTATTTTCTTAGTGAATATTCAAAGACGAGTTTATTGGCTCGTTAATAATAGAGCTAGCTGTATTAAATATTTCTTCTTTACTTAATATCTTACTTAAAGAGGTATTATTATTAGGTTTTAAATTAATAATAATATTTAAGTCAAATTCATTATGGATTTTAAATCCTAATAAAGAGTCGTTCTTATTATAAATCGTCTTTTGCGTTATAAACTTCGCAAATAACTCGATATTATTAAATATACGAGAATTATAATTCGGGTATTCATTTAATACGTCTTCCGATATTACTTTATTCTTAATTAAAAAATATAAAGCTAATAGCCCTTGCAATATAATATATTCGTAATCGCATTTATTATTATAAATATCCCGATTAAGGCATATTTTAGACGGTAAAAAACACTGAAAGCAAGCAAATCCATAAGGTATAAGCTTAATTTTTTTTAATAAATCGCTCTAGCTTATAAAAGATATTAATAAACTCTTTAGAAGTAATATTATTAGAGCAGTATTTAATATTATGATTTATAATATCATGCCATATAATATCAGAGTTTATAAGGCAATTAAAACAAAAAGTCTTATATAAATCAAGCTTACTTATAGCGTTATTACTTAAGTCTAGCTTTATAACTTCTTTATTATATAATAAATCTTTGCTTTTATTAATAATACCTTGGCTCTCTTTACATAAAGAGCATAAATTATACGTACTATCGCACTTTGTAATATAATTATTATTAAAATAATCTTCCAAGGTAATTCGATACATCAGTAAAAAATTTCGCGGACGCCCAGAAATCGAATCCGCCATTTTCGCTATTTTCGTCAAAAGGCCGCCTTTAACGCCTAAAGCCGCCTTTATAAAATTCAATCGGTTGCTGGTATTAAAAGAGCTAGTTTATTTTAATAAACGCTAAGCTTAATTAAGTATTCTTTATAAATATAATTTAAACGCTAAAATATTATAATTTTAAAAAGAAAATATCTTAGCGTTTTTTTATTAACCGAATCCGGTTAGATTAGCGTTAATTTTAAGTCTCGCTTATATTTCGTCGGGCACGTCCTAAAAACTAATCTCGCTAAAGCTCTCACGCTATGAATATCTACGCTAAAAAAATTATAATAAGAAAATCGTTCGTTTCGGGTAAATTATATGCGCATGCTAGCCGGCCCTAGCCTTAATCGGGCGTTATAAGAGGTATATTTATTATTATTATTATATTATAACTGTTATTAATATATTATTAGTATATTATTAATATTACTAATACTTTTACAAACCCTATTAATATATTAAATAAAATAAAATAAAAAGCCTCACTTTTAAAAGTAGGGTTATAATACGCTAATCTATTTTAGCGCTTTCGGCGCTTTTTACGCTTTCGGCGCGCTTTTAATTTATTATAATGAGAAACTGTCCCTAAAATTTTCGACATGCAACTTTGGCTCTAAAAGCACCGAAAGCGCCAAAAAGGCGCCTCTGGCGCCTGCGTCCGACGTCTGCCGCAGGATTTTTTTGCAGATGTAACAGCGCGTATTATTCAAGAAGTCTAATAAGTAATTATAATCGAGAGCTTTAAAAGCGTCTAATGATATAATATTATTATATACGCTGATATCTTTCTTATTTAAATAACTGTTTGGATTTATAATAATAAAAGCCTCGCTTAATTGATTATTACGGCCTATTCGACCAATCATTTGATCTAAAGAGACTAAACTATCAATAAGTCCAAAATATATAAAGTATTTAATATTAATATTATGGATTCCGACGCTTAAAGCAATTGTACTTATTAACGCGCGTTCTTTATT
Organism: Rhexocercosporidium sp. MPI-PUGE-AT-0058; assembly: GCA_020746875.1. Lineage (NCBI taxonomy): Eukaryota > Fungi > Ascomycota > Leotiomycetes > Helotiales > Rhexocercosporidium > Rhexocercosporidium sp. MPI-PUGE-AT-0058. Next base: position 3,147,311 of record JAGTJL010000004.1, on the reverse strand, counting down.
AGTATTTGTCATGTGCATGCCCATCCATTTTATCTGTACGGAATCGGACCCGTAATATAAGGGAGCCGAGGCTTTTACGGTATTAGTAAAATCAGTCTTACTTATATATCTAATTACGCCGGCGTTTTGCTTCCCTTTACGAGTAACTCCTTTTATATATACGCTTCTCCTTTGGACTTCTTTAAACGCTAAAGATTAATTCTTTAAATATATTTTCCTTAAACTTTTATAAAGCTTTACTTACCGTGAATTCTATTTAATATGTTAATCTCTTTATTTTATAAAGAAGTAATATAAAAGGTAAAAGAACGGTTCTTTATTAAATAATTATATTTAATAACGCTAGACCTGCGGGCAATACTCGCTTCGGCGGTGCCGCTCGTAATATTCTTCGTGAAATTATAAAATATGCAGATCTCGTTTATACAATTAAAAGCGAAGGTACTTTTAATAATAAACTGCCTTAAAATACTCGCGGCGATAATAATAAGGAATCTTCTTATACTTATAGCTAGCCTGTTTATATTCGTAAAAAGAAAAGCAAAGCTATAGCTTAAACTAAAAGTAATTTAAATATATCCGATTATATAACGGATAATATAATCTTTTCTATTTTTAATATTAATACTAATCTTACGGCTTTAAATATATTTATCGAAGAATAAATCGCTTAAAAGCAGCGCGAGGTCGAAGAGCATATGCGCTTATTAACTGAGTCTAAGATTAAGAACACTTATGCGAAGACGCGGCTCGCTTATTATAAGAATAGTCTTGCTAGACTTCGCCGCCTTCGGGCAATCTCTGTTACTTATACGGATATAATAAATAAATAATATACGATTAAAGAAAGCTTTTAACGAACTCGTAATATAATATTAAATTTTATTATTATTACTTTAATAAGAGACTTTAGGTTACCTTTAATAAAGCGCAACTTTAATTTAAAATTAAAAGCTAACTTGCTTAGCTTTTAGCACTTACTTAACGGGGATATTATTAAATCTAAGACTTTGCCGGCCCCGGGATACCCCCGGGAAATAACCGCATTACTTACGGCAAATTACGTAGCTTATAAACTTAAAATAATATTATTAATATATTTAAATTCAGACGCTTATATTTTACTAAAGTATATTATAACTTAAGCGAAAGATAAGCGCGACCGTAAGAAATGCCTTGCGATCATAATCTTTAAAAAATAAAAAAAAGAGAGTTTCGAGAGCCTGCGAAATTAAAAAAATACTTAAAAAGAGATCTTTAAAGCTCGCTTATATAGCTATAATACGCATGCGAATCGAGTACGCGTTATAGCTATAAATATAAAAGGCGACCTATTAACTTATTAAAGTGATGCGAAGTAAATTATAATTAAACCCGAGGGTATTCCGCTAGTATAAAACTTATTCATCGACTTCTTAAAGGAGCTTTATACCTTTAAAGAAACTCGAAGCGTTAAGGTAATTAAGAATATTAAGCGGTTCCGCTAATAACTAAGCGAGTCTATTCAAGCGATATGCCGACGGTTTATTACACTTATTAAGGACCGTAATACTTATTAATAATAAAAGAAACTAACTAACGATATTAAATCTTTTATTAAAAGAATTTAAAAAATATTTTCTAATATACCGAAAGCTGAATATAATAAAAGCGAAAGCGGATAAAGTAATAATAATCTTAAGAATAACGGATCTCGCAAAAGAAGCCGTAAAAAATATTTTAAAGATAATAATAAAAAGCGCGTACTTAACGGCGCTTTTTCAGCTTCTAGTTCTTTAAAAAAAAGAGATTTGGTGTGAATGATGATTCTATTACTTCGGGGGAAACTAAGTCTATATAACTACTTTTAGGCGCTAAGCTATTTAGCTCTCGCATCGGCTATTTGCTCTCGCATCGGTTATTGGCTTTATATTAAAACTAGCTTTATATTATTAGAGCTTCCGAGGTTTAAAACACGGAAGCTTAAGGCTTCCGAAAGCTACTGTTTTAGCCCTGAATAGCCCTTTACCGGAAGCTTAAAACTTCCGAGGTTCAAAGCACGGAAGCCGGAGCTTTATGCGAAGCTAGAGCTTTATGCAAAGGTAGAGCTTTATGCGAAGGTAGTTGAGTTATGGAAAGGTATGCATTATACCGAATACGGTAATATGCTTAATATAATCTTATAAAGGCTTAATATAATCTTATAGTGAGTAGCTCCGGAGAGTATTAGAGGCCGATATTATAAAAGAAAAGCCTACCCGCACACTTAAAGAGTACGGCCGCATATTAGAAACTTATTTATAAGTGACTCTTGCTTTTAAGAAGCTCTTTAATAAGAGAACTGTATAAGATTATATTAAGCCTCGGCTAAACTCGCTTAATAATATAAGATTATATTAAGCATACCTTTCCATAACTCAACTACCTTTACATAAAGCTCCGGCTTCGCATAAAGCCTCGGCTTCCGTGCTTTGAACCTCGGAAGTTTCAAGCTTTCGGTAAAGGGTTATTCAGGGCTAAAACAGTGGCTTCATCAAGCCTTAAGCTTCCGTGCTTTAAACCTCGGAAGCTCTGGTAATATAAAGCTAATCTTGATACAAAGCTAATAACCGATGCGAGAGCTAAATAGCTTAGCGCCTAAAAGTAGTTATATAGACCTAGTTTCCCCCGAAGTAATGGAATCATCATTCACACCAAATCTCTTCTTTTCACTTTAAGCTAGAGCTAGCTTTGACAAGTTATATTGAACGTTAAATATAATTCTTAGACGACGATAGGAAATCAATTCGCTAACGTCTAGAGTTCCTAGAATACCAATAGTTGCGGGAGAGGCTCTAAGAAAAGGGATGGCTAAGCTCAGGCACTATTAGCTTAATTGCCTCCAAGAATAGTGCTAGTAATAAAGCAACGTGGAATGAAAAGGGGATATATACTTAAAAGAAAATAAAGAAAACGACACCTAGTATAGGAAAAGATGTGCTAGAAGCATAGTTTGCGGTGGTTATACTAAAAGAGGTATAATTATAAGGTCGCTCTTATATTGATTATAATACACTTACTAGGAGTATGATTTGCGGTAGCTATACTCGACGGTTGTAGTAAGAAGTCGCTCCTTTATTAGCTAAAATATATCTGCTTTAGTATTGCGACACTTGTTGTTAAACCCCTGGCGCTTTAGCTAGCTTCTGGGGAGTGGAAACTATTGTTTCCGATGTTTTTGGGCTTGCTGGTCTTGTATGAGCCTGTTGGCTCTTTGCTTTTGGCTCTTTAGGTATGGGTTGCTTTACGGAAAGTCTACGGTATTTCGCAGTAGAGGGGTTACTTGAATAAGGTGCTTTTGTTTATTTATTTAGAGCGCCGGAATGAGACGGCATCACTTAAAGCGACGCGGACACGTAGAGGGACGTATTTAGAAGTCAATTAGCTGTTGCTTTAGCTTATGTGATATTATATAGTATACTTGCTTTTCTTTTATATATTAAACTCTTGTTAATCTAGGGGGTGTACCTTAGAGCTCTGTCACAACTGGGGGGTGTGTTATGTAATACAGGTATGCGCACGTGCCTAGCTTACGTAAGCAGGGCCAGTTATAGGGGCAGTTGCGTACAGAGCCTCTTCCTAGAATTAGACACTTTTGCCACTACTCCTGAGAGAGCCATGCCTACCGTCGATTAGAGCTTTGCACGACAATTATTTAAAGAAAAGGCTAAAGTTAAGTCTATTATAATAAAGGAATTACTTTCGTAGGCTCTGAGTATTCGATAAAGAAGAAAGGAATAAAGAGGTATTGAGTTTAATTACTTGGCTTTTATTTTCGTTCAGGATAAAATCGAAGAGTTAATAGAAAATAATAATATAAATTATACTTTACAATAAAGTAGAAAACTTTATAATATATAATAAATGCTCTTTACTTATAAACTTACTTTATAGGCTTTATTTAAATTAATAGCGCATAAAAGGAAGAATACTAATTAAATAACTTCGTTAATAAAGCTCATAATTATAATATAAAAATAAATTAAAGTACTGCGAGTAATTATAATTAAATTAAAGTAATTAATTATTCTTTTAAAAGCTCTAAGAATTAGGAGAAGACAGTTATTCTTTTAAAGGCGGTCTACAGTAGCAGAACCTAATTAGGTCACGTGCAGTGCTAAAAGAGCAGCTGCCCGTGCCTATACGACACCACTTCTATACCACAGCTTATTAATATTCAAAAACTATTAAGTCCGAGATCTGCGACATTTATAATTTTATTTTATAATATTTTACTATCTACCCGTCCAATAACCACTGAGCTTAATATTTTATAATTACAGCCTTTTTAACTTTAAATAAATACAACTTCTATTATAGAATATACTTAAACGGCGTCTTAGCCAGTTACTAAAAGAACTCCTTATAGATTTTAGCGAGAAAGACAGAGATTTAGTCCTCGTCGTCTTACTCTTAAAAATAAATATAATTAAAAAGCATGAGTTAAGTAGTTCACGTTAAAGTTAATAAATAGCTATTGAAATTCCCCGACTCTTTTTATAATCCTCGGCCTTTTTCACGGACCTTTTTACTTAATATAACACAGAAACTTAAGACGAACAATTTAAACGGCACGCTATTAACGGTATAATAAATTAAGGTTAAGTAAAGTTAGTAAATAATATATTTAAGAGTTAGTTTACCCTTTTCCTTATCCTTAAAAGCTAAAGCGTTTATAATCTCGTCTATAGCTCAAATTTATAAAGTAGTTGATTAAATAACATTTCCGGGCAATAGCTAGTTACTTAATTAAGCTTAAGTCCGAGTAAAGTGACCGTCTTTATTATATACCACTTAATAGTAGTATATTAACAGCTGCTTTATAATAATAAAGTACGTAATTAAAGTCGACGTATTCTTAAAATACCGAAACCTATTTAATTTGTTTAATATCTTAATATAGAATTCGTTTAAAATATCAGCCTATTACTGAGTTAGTTTCCGGTTTGGCGAGGTGTCGCTGCATAGCCTATACGCGTCTCTTAAGACAGCCTTAATTATAACTAAAATCCAGACGAGATTAAGATCTTAGCAGCTTGTACGAGCTTTAAATCTCCTCGTCCTTTAGCGAAATTAAATAAAGTAAGGATTTTATTACGTTATAAAGCTATAGCACCCTTTCCGACCTTCAATCTTTAATATCTTAAATTATAATTACTTACTCCTCGAGATTATATTTTATATTTTTATAATCTTTTTTTAACTTCTTAAATAAATCCTTTTTAAGTCGTATTAAAAGAGTAAAATTACTGACTTATTTAAACACCCCTTCTTTTTTTAATTATTTATTATTATAAAGCAATTAATCTTTTAATAATTTATAAAATATATTTAAAGTTTAACCTCTTTTTATAAGGTAGTTTTTTCATAGACTATAGCCTTAATTTAATGGACTAAAGGCCTATATTTCTTTATTTTATAGAAATGACGAATATTATATTAACACTCTAATTATAAATAATAAAAACTACTATAGTAAGCCAAGTGCTTAATCGCTTGACAATAGTCTTCGATTTGAGGCTTATGCTTTCTTAGCTTTTTAATTGTCTTTAAATTATAGTTATTTAAGAGTTAAATTATAATCTTTAGCTTTTTATTAAAAAGTCGGTGTGGTGCTGCTCGTAAGTAACGCTCTTGGCTTGAGCGCCTAGAAATGATATAAGACTTATAAATATAACATATAGCTACTTAGTGCACCGAATTATATAAAAACATTATATTCGTACGTAAAGAGAGTCAAATTTAAGACGGAAATGATAGGATAAGCAAACTAGTATCTTACTGAATAGTGTCTTACGGGAAACCGCCTTAGTCAGCAGCGCTTAGGCCAATCACAGCACCCGAGTTTTGGTGTTTTACCGAAACACCACCGTCACATAGGAGGTAGGTGACTAAGATGGAGCCTTCCCTTTCTGATAGCTTCGAGCAAATACATGCGTATGCACACTATAGCGGTAGCCCCGTCAACGTCCCGAGCAACATGAACCTCAATTTCCGTGCGGGGGATCAATACAATAGTTCAGTCAAGTATATCAATTTTACTCGTAATGGTATGCCAGATCAATAGTATAAAACATGAGAATCTGAATCTAACATAAGTTATAGTTCATCATTATACTCCACGCGCCGGAAATGGTATGCCAAACCCATAGTACAACGCAGAAGAACCCATAGTGCTGGAACTGACAGATTTTTTTTCAGTGGTTTATTCACAGCACTATGCTATCTCTTACGATGGAAATGGTTACTATGTAGACAAAGTCCTCGATCGAGGCGCTTTCGGCATTATTTCCAAGGTGTATTACCAAGCGACTCCAGAGGTTTCCTACGCTCGGAAGCAGTTACCGTTAAAGAAAGTCAAAAAAGAAAAGATCCAAAATAAGGTTAAGCTCCTTCGGCAAGCATCTCATCGGCATGTCGTAGAAGTGGTCGACGAATATCAAGATGAAGAGTAGTACTATATTATGATGAAGCCCGTAGCGGATAGCAGTCTTGACACGTACCTCAACGTGTGCATGGAATTCCGACTGGATGATAAATTATTATGGAACCAAGTTGGGGCGATGAGAACGAGCCTGTTTCACTGGATAAGCTGCCTTGCAACCACTTTGAAGTATCTTCACGGCAGGCAGATTCGCCACCGCGATATTAAACCCCAAAACATCCTTATTCATGGTGGTGATATTCTACTTACAGATTTTGGGACCTCCTTCGCACATGCCGGGTCGACATTGCTAACTGAAACGTCAACCCGCGGAACAGATAAATACCAACCCCCCGAGGCCAGTACCAACATAAGATACGGCCGCCGTGGCGACATCTTTTCTCTCGGATGTGTGTTCTTTGAAATAGCCGAGGCAGCATCGAGACCAGTCCTCCAGTTCCCATTCCCCGACGTTACAAGCACCTACGCTTCTTGTGCTAGTGTTGAGTTCAGTGGTTGTGTTTCCAGTCGTATCAAAGAGAGTGTTGTACGCATCAAGCATCTACCAGAACAGTTTCGCTTCAACAACCTTTTGGCAAGCCTCCTACCTATCGTGGCTCAGATGCTCGACTCAGCCCCCGAGAAACGTTGTGATGCAGAGTCGTTGGCTTTGCGTATAGCTGGAGCCTTTTCTGGACATGCTTCACTTAACACTGGATGTTGTGAAACCGCTGCCGGTTTCTCCCAGTCAATTGTTGTGTTAAAGTAATCCACATTGCAAGTAAGGATAAGGATATTCTCTGCTGAATGATCGTTCTTTCAGAATTGTTCTCATGCTTGCGAGTGGATGTTATGCTTACTTTATGGTTGATTGGAGTGAGGCGCAAGGACTTAGGCTCCCAACACCGGTCGGATCGCACACACAGCAGATTCCGGTATCGCGAGGTGGTCTAATTTGTATTGTTTCTGGTGGAGAAAGGATATGATTTTCTGGCGTAAAAATATAAAATCCCATTGTTTGAATCAAGAGTGTAGAATGAAATACATGCATTCATACCTACGTATCACAAGATGCCGTTCACCACAATGCCATTAGTAGGCCACGGACAGAACAACCCATTCGGCTCCACTGAACTCATAAAAGGAACGCAAAGCCGTCGGCCATAAAGTTATAGATATTCCTATTCTGGAATGAAAGAAAAGCAGCAATTGCACGCCCCCAGTACCAGTGAGCCATCAACCATAATATGCCCACTCCACTGCTCAACGCACTTAATTGGAGGAGAGAATGAGAGGTAAGGATCCATGACTGTGTGGGGTTGTTGGGTGGTTAGAAGACAGTGAAGCCGGGGCCGGGCTCCATGTACTCCTCACCCTCAGCCTCACGTTTGGATTTGGAAGCAGGGTCAAAGTAAGGGCGCTCCCCAATACCGACACAGCGCTGGCCCGTGCGGAGTCCGTTTCCGTCATAGTCGTAGGTAGCGGCATGGTAGGTAGAGCGGTTGTCCCAGATGGCTTCATTGCGTGTTAGCCCGATTTATGCTTGAAGAGGGTGGATAGAAATCAGGAAGGGCATACCAAGGTCATTCTTGTTGTTCCACTTGAAGCGGACTTGAAGGTCGTGGTTCTCAGTAACCATGCGGAGGAATTCATTAAGGAGGTGAGAGCTCTCACGCTCAGTCAAGCCGTTAATGTGTTGGACGTGATGGCCGAAGGCAAAGACGGTCTTCCAGCCAGTAACAGGGTTGGTGCGGACTACTGGGTGCTCGGTGGAGAGCTCAGTACCAACGTTCAATGGTGATCCACGTGGGGAATCATAGAGTTTAAATTTGTGGTCCTTTGCGGCTTGGGTGAAGAGTGGCTGGGCATAAGTTGCAGTAAGTCCGTCAAGGAACTTCTGGTAGGCTGGGGAGAAGCGGTCATAGACCTCATACCCGGAGGCCCAGAGTGTATCTGTATGATCTTTTAGCACCCGTCAAATTGAAATGTGCGGGCTTTTCAAAGACCAGTCGATCAGAAGCTGTGAAAGTGGCTAGACAATAAAATAAGTAGAAATGTTAACTTCCGGGCAAGACCGTGATCATAATTCTGATTTGCGGAAACAAGCCAGAGATCGAAGCATGTGAATGCCGGTCAAGCTTGCCCCACCCGGATGCACAATCTGGGGAGGCTTTGGAATGTATGATCATAATTGAGAAATTAAAACAGGAGAACTTACCACCACCAAGGGCCGGGAGATCAGTAAGCTTCAAAATAGCATAATCGGATGGAACAGGCTCAAAGGTGATATCAGAGTGCCAGCCTTTCTTGAGGGATTGCTTCTTCTTGTGATGCTCGGTTTGGCGATCAGTAAAGATCTTGGTAGCAAGATCGTTGCTAATAACGCTGATCTCGTCATCCTTGTTGCATTGAAAAGATTTGTTCGAAATTGGGTGGATGTGCATAGTAGAATCGACTGGCTTTCCAGTTAATTCACCAAGCTTTCTGTAGCAAACTGGGAGTTAGTAATTGCCCGAGGAGGAAGAGTTCAGGCATCGACTCCCGAGACATTAATTAAAAAGTAAAGGGGTATTCATAATTTATCTCGCAACTTTCAAATCCACTTAGAATAGGAAATATTTGCTTCCCGAATGCTTACTGGCAGAGCTCCTTCTGAAGGTCATTGGTGAGGTCATCTTGGGCGCGGAAGAACACAACACCACGTTGGGAAACTAATTAAAGTCAGTAGTTGTTTTAAGGAGAGATGTGTGGAAAGAACCGAGGAGGTGGATTTTTGGAGGAGTGGTTGCAGGAATGGAGTCCGGAACCCAAAAGTGCCGGGCGAATTGTGTCAAAAGCAAATTTGAGACCTTACCAGTAACAGCAAGATCACGAATGAGCTCCTCAGAGTTGTGATCCTGCAGCCATTCAGCGAGGTTGGCCTTGGGGAATTCTTTGCCGATGACCGGGGTCAAGTCAAAGGACTCAAACTTATCAAGAGCACCAGTGAGTTTCATAGGAGTCTTGGTGAGTTTGGCGGGAGAAGTCTGTCGAGAGACAATCTCCTGAGCCTTGACCTTCAAGTTATGAAGAGAGGTGGTGGGGTAAACTTCAATTGCTGATGGAGCCATTGTGAAGTTGTCGTATGTGTGGCTGACGGGTTTATTTGTATGAATGGATGAAGTATTTGATTATTTGTGTGCTGAAGGAAGATGGGTAAAGAGAGTAAAGGTGTGAAATGGATAGAAAGAAGGGACTATTTATAATACCGACAGCTCGTCTCGTCTCGTCTTATCTGGATACTTATTGGGCCAATTCTTTGCTGCGTATGAGATTTGGCCGAGTGGGTATTAAATACTATATATAAAACTCAATTTCGGCGGCACGAATAAGATACATAAGAAGTGTTCTACTAGGTGAATATCCACCAGCATCACCGCCACTAGACCTGGTCTTATTAGCTGGTAGTACGGGGCCGTGCCCCATCCTGTTCTGATAGAAAACGTATGCACGCCATTACGGCTGCATTGTATCTGCACAATGCATTATTGGCCGCGCTCTCGGACTATTTTTGATAATCATAGACTTTAAGCTTACTTGAGGTTACAATGCTCTTTGCAAGTGAGATGCTTTGGACCTTTTCCGAGTTAGATACTAAAGTATGATCGACGGTAGCTCGGGTGATATGGAAGCCTCACTAACTTCTTCATGCCCCTCCATAAGCTACTAAGAGGTATTTGGGCAGGGGCCGGGGGGTGGTCCTTGAATTCTTTGATATTCAAGCCAAGGGTGGGGATTGAACAAAACTCAGAACTCATTTTTCAAATTCTACCTGGAAGTTATGATCTCCTGACACCGAGTCAAGGGGACTCTAATCTGGTCTGTAGAGCTCACTAGAAGCAAGTCAGTATTACTTTAGTACTAGCAAGCTTCGGACTTCTCCCGCCCTATCCAATTAGCTACCCATTAGGATTGCATTAGTCTGAGCGCCTCGCTAAAAGTCACTAAGAAGTCCTCGTGGCAACAGCCTGTAAGCGTACGCAATCATGATAGCAGCTGATCAGATAAGTACTTGGCGTGAACTCAAAAGATTTATAATAAACTTAAAAGATTTCATAAAACGGCATTATTTGCGTTGGATTCGATGTTCTGCATTAGAATCCTTGCTAGTTACGTACGGAGTAAGAAATCCGTTAACCGGCATGGTTAGGGCTTTTCGGTAGCGGGATAATTCAGGGGTGTGCAGAAAGCCCAATTACGGTATTCGTAATGAACGGTATTCGTAATGAGAATACTCGTACGGGGTCTTCTGTCTAATAGAAGCGTTCAGTGGTTTACAAGGCTTTTTTAGTGGACGTGCCTAGGGGGCACGCTGTTAAAAGTATGGGTGATATAGGGACATCTACTCATAGTGGACCTACTACCTCTCCGGCGTAATAGTGTGGAGGGGAAAACACCAAGCACACAACAAGAGGGAAGCAAAGCAAGTGCCGGAGGGTAAACGTAGGAAATACCCATTTGACGAGTACTAGGGATATCACATATCTAAGGAGTACAATTTTGTCAAGAGAGGGGAGGGGTATAGTTTGAATAAGAAGGAAAAGTTGTAGTGGTAAAATCGTTGTTGTTTTTCTTGAAGGATGTTGCCCCAGAGGCTATCTTAAATACAGCAAGAGGCAGCTCAATCACGTGACAAATGGACTACTAAGGTCAACCCCACCACAATAGACTGGGCCAAGCCTTCTAGAAATTTCTCTAAAACGGGGACAAGCAAGCTAGTAAAAGGTCATGAATCTAGGAATCACTATTGTGTTAAATAAAGCTTCCTAAAAATCTTGGCCTAGTTAATTACGCCGGAGACGAAGTAAAAAGGTCTTCAGCGCCAGTACTTTTAATCGGCTCTGTACGAAGGTAGTTCCCTGTAAGGGGGTTCGACCCCGCTAAGTCAGTATATGCTTCTACCTTAAAAACCTGTTTTTGGAGAAGTAAATGACACGGTTGGGGTGGGGTCCGGCTCGGGGCGGGGCGGACGGGGTTGAGGGGTAATCGCCAGTGCCTTCCGGACCCCCTTAACCCCTGCCTCACGTAAGCCCCACTTCTTTAGCACTTTAACCCTGCCTTAGATACTATGCTGAAGACAAACACCTCTGGCGGAATGGTCGCCGGAGTGTTATCCTAGAAGCACGAGAAAGTGTTGCTTCTTGTAGCGTATTTCTCTAAAATTATATCCTCCGCAGAATGCAATTATAAGATCTACGACAAAAAAGCCCTGGCTATTATGAGGAATTTAAAGAGCTGGCGCTTAAAACTCTCTGGCGTATATCGACAAATTATAATCTTTATAAATCACAAAGCGCTAGAATATTTTATAACTACAAGGCTATTAATAATACGACAAACCTGTTAAGCCGAGGCTTTAGCTAGTTACAACTTCGAGAGTCAATATAAGCTAGAAAGGGAAAATGAGAAAGTAGACTTATTAACTCGGCGACCGTACAAGACAAAAGGTTAGGAACTAGTGTGACGGTCCAGTCGACTTTCTCATAATATTGCCAAAGAGGAGACTATTCTGAAGAATAAAACCGCGCCAATGTCACACCATATAAAGGGTGAGACTACATAGCGCTGACAAGAAAACAAAAAAAGTATAAGATTATATTAAGGCTTTCCACGTATACCCGGCAGCCCGTAAAAGACTACTCTAGGCTTACGTATACTCGGCAGCTCGGCAGCTCGCAAAATACTATTCTAAACCTAAATAGTTCGCAAGAGACTATTTTAGGCTCAAATAAAGATAAACTTAATACTATCCCCCCCCCCCCCCTTATATAATGTTATATGATAGGCCAGAATCCTCTAGAATTGTCAGTTCACCGCTTCTGTTTCTAGCTCACCCCTTCTAAATGCAGAAACCATAAGAGGTACATGAAAATGAGTGTATTTTCTAATATTTTATAAGTCCCTCTCGTGTATTAATCATAGCCTGATACCTCTTTTATAATTAATATACGACTGAGTATGTGGTCCTTCAAAGGCCTAAACCTCGTCCGAAAATATTTATAAAGCGAGTCGCTCTCGAGATTACGTCTTAGCTTTTATTATAAACTCGAATCGTTTAGCTATAACTTTTAGATTGTTCGAAAACTTTTTCTCTTTAGCTATTTATCTCCTTTATCTAACGAGTTTAAATATCGCACGAGTAGCCTTCTCTCCCGGGAGCTCGAGCTAAGGTGTAATATAAAGTATATGTTTATATACGATTCGACGGTAGGAAGGTGAGGCCTCTAACTATTGAACGAAACGTTATCGCTTTAGAGTATCGACAGTAGGCTTATATGAACCGCGCTTTTAGTATTAAGGGGTTAATCGATTCGCTTTAGCATATTGAATTTGCCGGAGGGTATAACCTATCTTTAAGTGTATCTCTCGGGGGTCATGACTTAGCTTAAGTGCTGTTTTAATACGAATTCGATCCGTACGTGTCGTTAAAGGCGTATATACTCGTTGAATAGGCGTTTGCGGAAGGCGAGGGCCATTTTAAGAGTCCCAGGACTGTATCGAAGCTTAAGAGAAAGGGACAGGCGAGGGTGAGGGTAGAGGTGACGGCGAAATTGTCTGAGACTTACGAATCAGGTACTTTATAGATATATTCGATACGCGGCGTCTTCGGTGTATAAAGAAGTCTTGAAATATCTATTATCTTGTTTGCGAAGGTATTGCGAATAATAGTTGTCGTCAAAAGAGAGAGAGAGAGAGAGTTAAGTTATTTGCTATTAATTGCGAGAGCTTCACTTTTCTGCCGGCATAAGGATCATATGAGCGAAACGTATGTATTTCTAGAGGATTCTACGATGACTTGGTTGGCTTAAAGCCCTGTTCTACCACTTAATGTAGACCCTCCGAAATCCTTACTAAACCCCTTGCAAATACCTACTATATAACATTATACAGGGGCGGGGGGGATAGTAGCTCGCAAGAGACTACTTTAGGCTCAAACAAAAAGTAAACTTAACAAGGAGCAGCTTTATAAACGTTTTCAAGAGCGAAAATGCTGATAGAAGCCATATTCGTATCTTGCTAGGATTCCCTCCATTTGTATTATGCCGGAATTGGACACCGTGATGTAACCGCTACATTCATAAATGCTGATTGCCATTAATAATCCTGGCCTTAATGATGATGGGTCCGGGTATTAAATTAGGAAGGTGGTTGTTTACTTGACGCAGGGGGTTGGAGAACTGCCGGCGCTAGGTCCGGGAGGAAGCGAAGCGAAAAGAGGCGAGTGGGGCAAGCCTCTGTTACTGGTGTTTGTTTTGTTTCTGTCTGCAAACAGAATCTGCATTATCTTGAGAAAATTCTATCGATCTTCCTGTGTCGAGACGTTGACGTTGGTCTCGGTGTCCTATATCCTAAGATCAAGCTGATAAGTCCTCAGCGGAGTAGCTCTTTCTGCTACTCCGAGAATTTGCCTTCATCCGAGTCACTACAACGATGTGGAAAAATAGCGATGAGGCTCTGTATTGTTGTTTCAAAAATAAAGCATGCAAAGAAATCCGAGTTGACCGCATTGGAGCTAGTCTGGTATCAAGTGAGTGACTTCTTTGTTGATAATGCTGGAAGAAATACCCACCATTCCATATGCCAAACGCTCCGCCAATATTGGATTCTTCAAGTCTTCTAGGAAGACTACATTTTCAGTTCTGCTTGCCGAAATATTCAAACGGGACCAAGGTAGTGATCAAGGTAGGTTTTGTGCTCCGATTACTCGATTCCATCCGGAAATCGTCCGCGATGGAATCAACCTATCCTTCGTCAGCATTATCGCATCGAAATGACCACCTACCTAAAAGGAACTCTCAGCTAATTTTCATTGCTTAGGCACGCCTGCGCCGATTCTACACCAAGATGCCTATTTCCGGCCAAAACATCTGTGTCCCATGACCACCTTCTCTGCGTACCCGACGGACACCGAAAGGGCGTTCATGGAGTCCAGTATAGAGAACGACAAAATAAAGGTGTATGCTATATGGTCTTCGAGTTCTAACGAAGTGGGGCACACAACATCGTGCAGTGAGAATCCACCGAGCAGAGCTGGGCTGAGAAGCTCGAGGAATTTTCCATGCCAAATAACGTATACCATCACGGCCCCGAATACGGATTGCGATAAAGCGATTGATTTTGAGGCTTTGGAGGAGATATTGAACTGTTGATCTAGAATCCTGATCCTGGTATCACACCCAAGGCCGCACTCCCGGCTTTGACTGGCACAACGGACGAGGTTATCGCTCGATACGCGGACTTAGTACGAGAGATGAGAAAAGATCTCGCAATCAGTGAAGGGTAGAAATACAGAGTTGAGCAATGGAGTGGTGATCGTTGAGGGTTTTCTCCTCTTCACACCCCCCATTACTCCGAACATCTCCCCACACAAAGAAGCTCCTCAATCACGCTTCAACAGCGGGATTAAACTCTACCTTTCAGTACCCAAGGATATCCTAAAAACTCGTCGCTTCTCAAGAAAGGTATATATCGACTTTCCCCTGGAGGACGAATGCCTGACCAAATGTGGAAAAGTGAGGGGTACTTCGAAAGTGTCGTATGGAAGGCCAATAAGTGGCTGGACACCGATGACATTCAGGATGAAGGATTAAAAGACGGAGTGCACCATTGGAAGGGTGAAGGAAAGAGCGTTGAGACCATGGTGAGCTGGGCCGTTGATCGGATTTTGGAGAGATTGAAGAGCTTGTGTTGGAACTTGCCTTTTGGTTATCTTCTTGGGCCTATAGATGAATACAACTCTTGGTAAGAGGCCCTCAGAATCCAATCGTTTCCCTCCGAAGTCGTCATCGTGAATTTTGGAGCTGCACATCTTTCACTTTGGAATGGTGGAATGTCCACAAACCATCTCCTGGTGCCGCTTTTGCACGGATTTCCGCCACAAAAAAAGCCACGGCGCTAAAGTTCATCACGCCGGCTTCAAACGACACTTTGCATGATCGACTGCATGTGTTCAGTCAATTGTTCGTCATCTCAAACATTTTAATCGACGACGCTTCCACGGCAATATATTTCCCATGATAGAAGCAAAGTCTCCTGAAGATGAGCAATGGCTCAGACTTTGTGCTACTTGCACGGAGCTCGACAAGGCGCTGAGTCGATATTACGAGCACCATAGAAATGGCGCTGAGGAAGAATGGGAGAAGTCAAAGTTCACTCTCGGCAATCTGGATGACCTCTCATCGACTTGTCCTTGCTGTCAGGATATCACTGCCACATTCCCCGCTTTTAAAACCGCGTACAGTTCCTTCAATGTGTTTCGACTAGTCATCGACGACACGGATATCATGCTGAAGTATAAAGTGCCACGGAATATGAGAGGCGATTTGGACACAGATCATCTCTTCCTCCTGCCGACAGATCCCATATCGGAGACCATCGAGCATGCTCTAGCATACAACCCGAAGCACTTTGACGTTGAGCTGGCTCGAGAATGGATGGACAGATGCGATCATCTGCATGAGGAGGCGTGTTATCCAGCAAAGAGAGTACCACTTCCGGGTCTTGCATCAATCCTTCTAATTGACGTGGCCAATTGGTGTGTCGTTTCCGCCTCCCCGGACGCAAGATATGTTGCTCTGAGCTACTGTTGGGGTCAGACTGCAGCGATTCGAAGTCTCAAGGAGAATATCACTTCTTTAAAGGCTCCCGGTGCTTTATTGCCAGACACGACTGTGTTCAAGATCCCGGCAACCATTGCTGATGCTATGATCTTCACGCGCAAAGCTGGAGAGAGATACCTATGGGTAGACTCCCTCTGTATCATACAGGATGACTACGACACGAAAGAACTGCATCTCAATAGCATGGCTTTCATCTATGCTAATAGCCTCTTCACGCTGGTCGCGGCTGATGGATCAAATGCTGATCACGGCCTGCATGGTGTAGGCAATCGTGAGAGGGATTTAACACATCACGAAATCCGTCTGCCATCAGGAACATTGATGCTGAACAAGCCGAGGGCAGGTCTAAGACTGGATTCTATATGGAACTCTCGAGGGTGGACTATGCAAGAGTCTCTGTTCTCAAGGCGCTTGATTATCTTCGATGGATTCGTGTCATGGGTTTGCTGTGAAGGCGAGTGGTCGGAAGATACAGACAGAGAACACGATTATCAGGGCAGTAGCCACTTCCTGCTAACAGATCGTGTTGGACTCTATGGGAGGCTCCCACTTTGGCCTGATATGCGAGTTTGGGGTAGTCTAGTTCAAATGTTCAACCAGAGGGATCTGACATTTGAGAGAGATGTTATTGATGCCTTTGCTGGAGTGGAAGCGGTGGGACGGCCTTCATTTCCTTTCGGATTCCTGCTCGGTATGCCGCAATTATTCTTCGATATTGCATTGCTTTGGCAGCCAGAGAAGAGACTAGTGAGGCGCGACAAGGACCCATCCTACTATCTCCCCAGTTGGTCCTGGGCCGGGTGGAAGGGAGAGATCGAGACTCAGCTGTGGGATATATGCAACGATCTTCTCTACAACGAGAAATACCCTTTACCGGAAGTAACAATCGAACCTCTTATTCAGTGGAGAGCCTCGCGATTGCTTGATACTGGCGAGGATCATGATATCCCAAATTTGTACTCTCAGTATCGTGCTCAACCGGAAACTCATGCTGGATGGACCAAGCATCAGAACGACAGTACTAGGGCTATTCATTATTCGTATAACGAAGTTCCTGACCAGTCCTTAAGATATTCAGTACCGATTTCTGACGACGCGCACACTTATTCTCCGAAGAAAGATCTGTGCTACCTAACATTCAAAGCTATGCGATCATTCTTCAAAATTGGTGGCATACTTGAAGATCGATTCGCACAGCAAGAGCGCTTTGGTTCGGATCCTCTTGCCTTCAACGTAGGTTTGCTCGACCCTCTGAACCGGGAAGTAGGCGCGCTGAGACTCAACCTCGACGACGTGAACGACGCGCCGATTGGAGATAAGTGCGAGCTCATCGCATTATCCGCGGGTCTGGCCGTGATCGGAGAAGGCTTGCATGATTACATATGGAAGAGAGATGAGTGGGCATTGAAGAGGTGGTATAGCTCTGTGTCTGATGGAGAAGGCAAGGAATCGCACGTCGAGGATGACGGTAGAGATGAGTGGGAAGACATCGAAGAAGATGAGGAGAGCGAGACGTATGAGTTCTTCAACGTCCTCTGGATTGAGCGATGCGGTGATATATGCGTTCGTAAATCTCTTGGAAGGATTATCAAGGCGGCGTGGATATCCTGGGAAGTTGTCAACATTGTGCTTGGGTAGGCGCCAAGTAGACCGCATCAATTGAGAGCCGAGATTCAAAACGCCGCTGAAGTTCATTCCATCGAGCAATGATCCCAAATAATCCAATCGAGTCAACCGCCCTTCGGAGTTCTTCTTCTGATCTCGGCCCCCAAAACGCCACAAATGCAGCCCTCGTTTCAGACAAGCCCCTTACTCAACACCTTCGATTTCGAACTCAGAATGTCGATGAACATTCGTGTCCGTACGAAAACTGTAAGTTCGATCGTTGCGACATATAAACAGCAAAATCATTTTCCCCGGGTGTTGTCTTCTATCGCCGCCCTCAATGAGACACCGAGCTCGTCGCCGCCTCATCGGCAACAGGACTCACTTCCGTGAGCACCCCGCCATCCAACCGCTCAACGCAATCCTCTGCTGTCCTTGTAGTCTCATAGGAGCCGTCTCTCACGGCGTAGAGAAGTGCTATAAAGCCGTTCGGGACTACGAGCTGCCCAGTACGAAGAGGGAGAAAGCGGCAAACAGAGTACGATACGAGTGGGAAAAGACGCAGCCGTGGAACCTTGCAATTGGGCGAAGCAGACATCTCAGTCTCGAGCAGTTCGAGGAAAAGGGCACGACCCAGACCAAGAAACTTCAGCGCCGGAAGAAGTATAGCCACCAGAATCGGAGCCTATTGTTCATGTTACCGTTAGAGCTCAGAGAGCAGATCTGGAAGGATGTCCTCGGTGGATATGTCTTTCACATCAACTATAGTGCTAAAAACCGAAGAATGACTCATACGAGATGCAAAGCGGTGGATCATCGGATTTGTCGATATGCTTGTTTTCCACTTCAGCCTGCTGTTCCAGATAGGTGGGGGCTTCTCAGCCTCCTTGCACTGCCCAAGAGCTGTCGTCGACTGTGAGCAATATCCCACAAGCCCAGAGCTCAATTTCAAGATTTCCCGCAGCTGACGAAAACACTCGAATAGGTATCGCGAAACGATTCACATGCTATATAGCCAGAACATTTTCATCTTCCACACGCATGTTAATATACTCAAGCTCTTCCCCACTATCCCAGCCCCACGGATACATCAGATCAAGAGTATTTCTTGGACTCGCAGGCCCCATGCCAGTGCAAATGACATGCGCAGAGACCTAGTTCCGATAGATTTAACCGAGATATTAGATGGAATGCCGTGGCTAGATTGCAAGAAAAATGAGGTGCCGATTGAGGATGAGTTTGGGTGTCTTTGTGTAGATTGTTGGACTGAGAATGTGTATAAAGATGTAAAGACACAGGAAATTGTGTTACGGCGGTGGTTGAAGGATTCTGTAGAGGAAGGTAGGAGAGCGGCATAGGTCTATACTATTGGCAGAAGTATCATGTGCAATCCACAGTGTGAATGATAAATAGCTTCATAATTTATTGTTTTCAAAGATGTGGTATCAATTGAGTCCAGTCTGGCGTCTGATAGACTTCAACTGGCAAATTTCTCAGACTTGCAAAAGCTTCGACGACGAGAAAAATACGTGCTGGTATATACGCCAACAAACCAACGACGAGAGGGGCAGCGAGCCCAAGGACAATGAAACCAAGGACAATGAAACCAAGGACAATGAAACCAAGGACAATGAAACCAAGGACAATGAAACCAAGGACAATGAAACCAAGGACAATGAAACCAACAACCACCACCTCAAATGTGTGCCACTCAAAAGATGTGGCAAAAGACCCTACGTCTGATTTCCGTACAGGCTTCCACCAGTATCGGATATAGCTTTCTCTTCCCATGAACGGTAAGCGGTCGACGCAGATGAGTAGCAGCGCCAACGTGCCCGATGCTGCTACAAGTGAGGCGGATGTGCGCCATATGAATTGCTCCGCGGGGGAGGGAAAGTGTTCATTCCAAGCTGAAAGATGAAGACCGCCATAAAGGCCAACAGCCAGTGCGATAGCTGCCCAGGTTGCGTAGATAGACTTTGATAAGTGTCCAGCTCCATGGGGCCAGTTGGGAACTTCATCCACTACAAGCTCGAGTCCGAGGTCGCTTGCACGGAAGCCTTGTATCATGTTTTGAGAAGCGAGGAGATAAGAATCCCACGACTTGGTGAATTCCGTATGTAGCCTCCATCGTCTGACTCCAATCGCGTCGAGTTGGATTTCGGAGTGCTGTTCGACAACTGTAACTCTCTGTAGTCTGCCACCTGGTAGGAACGCCTTCTTGACCCGACGTGGGCCCATCGGTTTGGGTCCAATTCCAGTGCCAGCCAGCTTTTGTCCCGATTTGATAGTGACAGGTAATCCCGGATGATCCGTTACAAAAACAATCCCTGCCTTGTTGGGAATTGCTTGGTGATCAGCAAGCCCAGCTTGGCGAGGTTGAATGTCGAGCATTGATGCTTCCCTAGAACTCCCGTCCCATGCCTCACTGAGAGCTTTCCATGAACATGTAGGCACATGCCGGCCGGAGACCTGCATCTGGTAGCGTTGTCGCTGTGCGAATATCTTGAGGTTTGTGGAGCCAGAACAGATACATTACTAGGGCACATACAACATGCCCGAGAGTATTGATCTCGAGTAATGACAAGGAAAGCTGGCAAGCGACTCGAGTTGTGCATTGTACTAGCATGTAGCCAGCCTGCAGACACACGACTGTTTTGGCGAGCCCATCTGCTTTACTCCTATCCAAAATCGTCTCTTTGGAGATGAACGGAAAAGAGTAGCCAGATGCCGCTAGAAAGAGCACGCCCTGTGTTGTCAAAGTGAGCCGCCTTCGATCTTCAGGAAGGTAGCTATCTATCCGTATTCTATTCGTGCTGCTCTCAGGGCGGGCGAAGTGAACCCTCTTCTGTCCACCCCTGTTAGAATTGGTTGGCAAGATGGCATAGATTGCTGACCTTCTGACGGCGATCTTTAACTTCTTCCGCAGCTACGATGACGAAAGTATGCTTGGTCAAATTCTGACCGTCCTTGACGCCACCATCCTGTTTCCTCTTCACTGTTCCTGTTCCACCGGCTTGGACCTCGGTATCCCAAATTCGTTTGAAAACAGTGCTCTTTCGAAGTATCTCGCCGTCGACGACTAACAGCCCCTGATTCGTCCATGCCTGAGCAGCGGTTTCAATCACCGACTTGCACCTGTTGAATATATCCCTGGTGGCGGCATCGGTTTTTGGTAATCCGCTAATGGAAATGAGCAAAGAGACAAGCTCCGAAAATACTTTAAAGTTCGATGTAGATATCTGATAGAGCTCGTGGCTATGGATATATCGATAAATGTAACGCGTAATCAAAGGGGGCAGTGATGATTCCTGAAGCCCGTAGTTAGTTACCTTGTACGATCCCAATGAGCGAGGGGAAGGATAAGTCCTTACCGATTTGAGGGAAGCCGTGGTGAGGTCCCTGAATGCTTTGAATTCGTCCGGCAATGGCAGGAGAGATTGTATGTGCTCTGCAGATTTTGCCTCCAGATAATCAGTATAAGTTGGGATCGACTTGCTGTGTCAATTAGATTATGCCCTGGTACTCGGCGGAGTGAACTTACAACCCAAAAGATGACATTGTTCTATGTGTGCCCTGGAAGATAGAGGTCGCTCAGCATAGGAACAACTACTTTGAGATGTGAGTGCAGCCTGCGCCCGGAGCGGAGGTAAAGGTTGCGGTCCAAAGGAGTCATCTTAGGGGTGTTGGTGAATGTTGGTGTGGTAAATGTTGGTTAAGAAATCATTGATGACCGAGCAGGGATAACCGAATTCCTTACGTAATGCCCGCCCACACTTAATGCCCGCAAAATTAACCCTTTACTTATTACCTTTAATATTACTATAGCTGTCAACGAAAAGGCTATGCAGTCTGCTACTGTAGAGTATAATAAAGTTTTAATCCTTAATTACACTGAAACCGCTAGAACGTTTAATTTAAACCGTAAGACGCTAGCACGGCGATATCAAGGCTAAACGATCTCTAGAGCAGAAGCAAATTCAGTATATCGGCAATACCTTATTAACGCTCAAAAAGAGGCTTTAATTAATCAAATTAATAAGTTAAGTAAAAGGAATCTCCTTTTAACAAGTCAGATTATTAAAAACCTTACGGAAGAGATTTGCGAACGAGAAATCAATAAAAACTAAACCGCTAATTTCGTCCGAAAGAAAGGAGATAAGCTACGGAGTGCCTACCTTCGTAATATTAATAACGAGAGAGCTAAGTCGGAATATCATCCTAATATTACATACTTCTTTAATATCGTATATGTTAATTTATTTATTTCTTATTTTTATGAACTTCTTATATAAGATTTAAGCTAATAACTCGTAATCCTTACTTAATTAATTAAAAGCATTAAAGAGTACAGCATTACAGGCGAAAACACGTATAATTAAAATGAAAAAGGGTTCTTGATTAAGTTAATATAATTATTAAAGAGAATCATGACTCGAGAAAATTACAAATCAGAACGGATTAAATATATAATATAAGACAGCTCCCGGTCTTTTATATTTCTCCTAACTTATATATATATAGACGGATATAATATAGAAGTGGATTAAAGCACTGCGAGCAGTTATAATTAAATTAAAGTGATTAATTATTATTCTAAAAGCTTTAAGAATTAAGAGAAAATTATTATTCTCCTAAAAGCGGTTTACAATAGCAGAATCTAATTAAGTCACGTATAATACTAAGAGAGCAGCTGCCCGTGCTTATACGACATACCTTTTAAGCAATTAATAATAATAAGCTATTACTATTATAATTAGCTATATTAACCGAGAGCAAATAATAAAAAAGAATTAAGTAAATAAATTCACTTATATATAGTAATTAAGCAAATAACTTAATTATATAAATTAACGATTTTCCTATTAAACCTAAACTTATAAATACTTAATAACTTACAGATCGACTGCTCTCGATTTACTATTTAATTAATCTATTAATTAATTAATTAATTAATTGCTCTTTTCGATATTATAAGTATCTTTAAGCGCTCCGCCAGAATCGTTATAATAAAACGACAATCTGCTCGCTAAAGTAAGGTAAGTAGCTCGATTTTCGATCTATTAGTTTCGATTTATTAATCGAAGATCGACTGATTAAAATTAATTAATTAAAGATTAATTAATTAAAGATCACTTAATTAAAGAATAACTGTTAACTTATAATAAATTAAAGCTATTATTAATAGCAAGAAGAAAGTCGTCGCTAAGGCACGATTATCGGCTACTCCCGTCCCTGCCTCCGCTTCTCGCCGTGCCGCTGCTACTCCTTAGGCTCTAAAGCAGTTAATAAGTTCTCGTATAATAATTTATTTAAGTTATATTACTAGCGCTTTCTAAATGAAAAGTAATAATTAATATTATAATACTATTAAAAAAAGTACTGTAGTGTAGAAGTGGATCAAAGCACTGCGAGCAGTTGTAGTTGAATTGAAGTGATTAATTATTATTCTAAAAGCTCTAAGAATTAAGAGAAGATAATTATTCTCCTAAAAGCGGTTTATAATAGCAGAACCTAATTAAGTCACGTGTAGTGCTAAGAGAGCAGCTGCTCGTGCTTATACGATATACCTTTCAGGCAATTAATAATAATAAGCTATTATTATTATAATTAGCTGTATTAAATAAAAGTAAATAATAAAAAAGAATTAAATAAATAAATTTACTTGTATACGGTAATTAGGCAAATAACTTAATTATATAAACTAACGATTTTCTTATTAAACTTGAACTTGTAAACACTCGACAACACACAGATCGACTGCTCTCGATCTATCATTTAATTAATTTATTAATTAATTAATTAATTAATTACTTCTTTCGATATTATAAGTATTTCTAAGCGCTCCGCCAGAATCGTTATAAAAGAGCGACGATCTGCTTACTAAAGCAAAATAAGTAGCTCGATTTTCGATCTATTAGTTTCGATTTACTAATCGGCGATCGACTAATTAAAATCAACTGATCGAAGATTAATTAATTAGAGATTAATTAATTAAAGATCACTTAATTAAAGAATAACTACTGACTTATAATAAGTCAGAATTATTATAAATAATAAGAAGAAAGTCGCCGCTAAAGCACGATTATCGGCTGCTCTTGTCCTTGCTCCCGCTCCTCGCCGTGCCGCTACTGCTCCCCGGGCTTTAAAGTAGCTAGTAAGTGCTCGTATAATAATTTATTTAAGTTATATTAATAACGCCTTCTAAATAAAAGATAGCGGTTAATATTATAATACCGTTAAAAAGAGTACTTACTGCTTTGCTTACTCGTCCGGCTATAAATATATAATTGCTCCTATTACTGCTTAAGCTCCTTTCCTCGCATATCGTAATACGTTAGAAAATAAAGCTAATAAGAAGGTAAGTCGATTCAGCTGCTTTTTTTTACTTTTTGATTTATTACTGATTTTTTTAAGAGTTAAAGCAATTAAGAATCCCAGTCCGTGCCGCCCTTAAGAGTAATAATATTAATAGAGCTGCTGCTGCTGGCGCTGCTGTTAATTTTAATAATAGAATTGCTTTAAGAGCTGTTAATAGATTTAAAAGTAATAATAAAAATAACGATAATAAGAAGAACGGTAAATTACTTACTTTATTTTTAGAAAATCGGATTAATTTAATTAATCTTTTAAAAGAAGAAAAAAAAGAGCTTTTAGCTGCTTTTACAACTTATACTCGTATTATTAAAAAGAAGATTACTGCCGTTACAAGTACTCTTTTCGTTAAGAAAGATAATAAGAAAGCAGCTAATTATCTTATTACTGCTGCTATTACTGAAGCTGCTCGCGCTGCTGCCGCTGCTAAGGCTACTACCGGAGCTGCTCGCGCTTATAATCCGGGCCTTAATATTCTGGCCTTTTAAGTTATATTTACTTATAGAATTATTCTTACTCCTAAGTAAAAAGCTTAAGCTACTCGCGTTAAAAAGCTGATTAATATAATAACTAATGCTTTAAACGAGCTAATTCGGGAGGTTTTAAGCCTTTTATCTTTTAATAAATAAGTTACTTTCTTATTTTCTAAGGCTTAGGAATTTCTTATTTTTTAAGTGTTTTCTTATATTTTAAAAATTAAAGCTTGCGTTTACTTTTAAATTAAAAAATCGTTAAGAGTAATTAGCTCTTTAAGATATAATAATTTATATCCCCGAGCTCAATTAATCTCTAATAAAATAAAATTACAAATAGAAATTTATAAAAGAGAATTTTATAAAAGAATATATAATAATATAAATAAAGCTCTTTAATTAAAAGGTAAGCTTATTATATAATTACTTTAAGAATAAATAAAAAGTAAAGAATATATATAAAAGACTGCTTTAAAGCGAGTCTTTTAAAAGAGTTACTTTAATTAAGCACGAACATTTATTAAGTTAATAAGAATAATAAATACTTTAAATTTCTATCGAGAGAGGTTTTTAATAAGTCCGTTAACTAATATATAGCTTATAAAAAGATATTTTATTATAAAAGTACTTTTTTAAAACTCTTAACGTAATTATATATTCTGAATATTAACGTAGCGCAATTTAATAGAAATACGCTGATTTTTATTAATAATTAACCGAATCGTTTATTAATTATTATAGAAAATTATTTAAGTTACTTTTATATTAAGGCGTAATTCTTGAAAGAATCGCTGAAATACTATAAGTTCTTTGCCGGTGCGCTTAATTTTAAGAAGCTTTACTTATATTATAAACGTAATAATTATATTTTATAAAGCTACTTTTTAAAGGATTAAACTTTTAAAAAGTATAAAGATATTGTGGTGGGGTTGACTTCAGAGGTCCATTTGTCACGTGATTGAGCTGCATCTTGCTGTATTTAAGATGGCCTCTAGGGTAATATCCTTTAAAAAAAACAATAACGATTTTTATTATTATAACTTTTCCTTTTTATTTAAATTATACCTCTTCCTTCCCTTAATAAATTATACTCTTTAAATATATAATATCTTTAGTATTCGTTAAATGAGTATTTCCTACGTTTACCTTCCGGCACTTGCTTTATTACCCTCTTATTATGTGCTTAATATTTTCCCTTCTATATATTTTAATAACCGACGTAAGAAGTAAATAGAAAAGCCAGAGTAAGGTACGTAAAAAAGCCTAGAGGCCCTTTATGCTAATTATAAGGACCGAAACCGATAAGTGCTCGAATTAGTATAAACTTATTTACTTAAAGATTTCCTAGCCCTTAAAGTAAAACTAAATACGGCACCTCGACAGTCTCCTATAGCATAATAAGAAGCATAAGAAGTCTAAAGAGAAATTACTTACCTTTAATATAGGAGTACTTAAACTACTGGAAAAGCCAGCTCTAGCACGTAAAGCATTAATGTTAAAAAAGGTCGGACTGAAAATAGCCGGATTACGCCGTTAAAAACGCCTTAACTAATATTAAAGCATATTTAATATTTCGAAAATAAAAAGTAGACTATTTAAAATAAATCCGACAAATTTTAACGTTAACCGCACTTTTAATAGGCGTATTTATTATTCTTTTCCTTTTCTTTTTTTTGCTAAGGGCCTACTTTAAGCTGGCGAGACAAAGCCTAATAAAAAGGTATACGAGGTTTTACTTTATGCCTTTTTAATTAATTTCGGTCTTAAGTCATTTTACGCCGAGATTAACTCTAATAATAATAAAGCTTTTATATTTAGCGAGATTTATTTACTTCGTTTAAGCTTATACGTTCGTTTATTATAAGAATAAAAGGCCTAGACTTCGGCGTCTTTCGGGCTTTACTACCCCGAGAGGAGCTTAAAGCTATAAGCTTTTTAACTTAATATTTTACTTATATATTTCCTTTATTTTCTCGAGCTCGTATATTCTTCCTTTTTTAATATAATATATTATATCTTTTATTCTTTTATTAATAATATTAAGCGCATTTACTTTTTAATAAATTATTAATTTTATTAAAAAAAATCAATTATATTCGAAAATAATATTAAAAACAACGCTTCTAGCGGCAACCTAAAGGGCAAAGAGCCTGAACGACTTACTAACAACTTCTTTATAACCCGAGGAAGCTCTGCGACCCCGACTATAGACTACTTTATTATTAAGACTGGCTTTATAAGCTTTATAAACTCTTTTACTTTTATGTTTACTAGACCTTTAATAAAGCCTAATATCGCTGGAATCACTAGCTCTACTTTATTGCAACCACCGGGAATACCTATAGATAATACTTTAATTATTAGTAAGAAAAAGAAAATAAATAAAGGCGGCGGTAGCAATTTATAATAAGACATATTCAATTATAATTAAGGTAGTAGCTATTTAAAAAGCTTTAGTATAAGAGCTTAGGCCGCCCCTTAAGCTCTACCGGCTTATATAACACTTACTTAGCCTATATACTTTTAATTTATATTATATTCGCCTCTAAAGCAGAGGGGACTTAACCCCGTTAATATAAGCTATATAGTACCGCTTTAGGCTTAAGCTACTTCCGCTTAGGCTTTTTAATTAATACGACTTACGCTAGGATAATATAAACTTACTAAAACCTTTATATTATATAAAATAAATAAGACTTTAAATAATTATTATTATAAACCTACCTCTAATAATATAGCGTCTTAATAGCTTATATCTTAAGCTGCACGACTTGCCACGGACTTTATTAAAGGACTTCCTTATTTTATAATAGCTTAAACTATGCCAACTTTAAGCACCTTTAGTTGCTTATATTTTAACGGGAATAATATTATTAAGTTCTTTAAAACCTTAAAGCAGCTCTTTACGGCTTAAGGCATTATAAATAACGCCGAAAAGAAATAATACGTCGTGGACTATTATACCCTTAAAGTAAGCCAAAATATTAAATAGCTCCCCGACTTCCTTAATAACACTTATTAAGAGTTAATTAAAGAAGTTATAAAAGAATACCGAACGTTCGACTTTAAGTAATATTATTATACTCTTTAAAACCTAAAAAAGATATTTAATAACTTTAAATATATTATAAAAAATGTTTTTAAATCTTAATCTTAATAGTTTTTTTAAGCTTTTAAAAAAGTTAATCGAGTTTATATATAAAAGAAAATTATTACAGAGTAGTAAATAATTATAAAGTTTTTAGCGGCTTTACTTAAGCACTTAAGGCGGAAGGCCGGAACTTTTATAAAAGATAATAATACCTTTAATATAAAAAACATACGATCTTTTAATAAAATATACGCTAGAATAAAAGGCTTACTCTAAGTCGAGCGGGAAATTAATACGTTAATTAAAGAGAAAGCATTATTTATGCGAATTACTTAGGCCGACCGTCTTCGACTTAAGTTAAGTAATAGTAAAACTCCCTCTTTAACGGTATAGTTCGGGGGGCTTAACTTTATAACTCGCTCCGAGCTTATAAAGTATAAGGATAATTCTTTAACTTAAGAGATTAACGACGTCTTTAAGAAAAGTTCGGTGCTTTATCTTAGATTAAATTAGGAAAGGCATATTCAAGAAGAAGTTATTCCTATTATTAAGAGGCTGACTCGCGATATTAATTAGGTTATAAAACGGAATATTAATACGATTACGGAAAAACTAAATAATTTACGTATTTTATACGTTATTATAAAAAAAAGAAAGAATTTAAAATTAATAGCCGAAGTTAAGGCTTTATTTACTTACGAGTCGATCGTATACCCTGAAAAAGCTAAGGTATTTTATTAAAATTCTAAAGTAAACTTTAAATATAATTAACGTTTTAATATAAAAGACGACATAAGCACCGGATGCCTTTTTTACTTTAATAAGTCGATTTCGGGTGCTAAACCTTAAGGGTTTTATAAATATTAAAATTAATATCACGAATTTAAAAAATGGCTTAGTTTAGGAATTATTTATAAAAATAAAAATAATTACATTTGTATAAGCTCTTAAAAAAAAGGAATAAAAGCTTAAGCGGTTTAATTTCCTCGGGACAAATTAAAGAGAAAAGTCCTTATTTTACGAATAATTAACACAAAAAGAGACTTAAACTCGAGGCGGAAAGAAGAAGCAATCTAAAAGAAGCTCTGGGACGCTTAAGAAGCCCTTTTAACTTAATAAAATATTATACCGAAGTCAGCCTTAAAAGGACTAATGTTAAAAGTAAGTTAAAAGCTTTAAGATTATTTAAATATTCTCGTTGTCCGACTCTTTAATATAATAAGACTAGTTAACGTTTAAAACGTACTTATTACTTTTAATTTAAAAGAAATAAATAATAACTTTAAAATAGTATTTACGGAAATAAAACGATAAAGTGCCGCTGCTTTTAAAGTAATAATAAGAGTCGAATTATATATAACCGGAACTTTATTTTAAGAACGCCTTAAGGCTTAAGTTAATTACGGAAGACTAAAAGTTCGCGAAGAAGTCAGGAATGCCGTCAGATTTTAAGAGCCTATAGACGTGGACCTTTTAATTAAAATACTTAAAGTAAAACTTACTTAAATTATTATAAGGAATAGTAATAATAATACTGTTTTTAAGAAATTAAAAGAAGTTACTTTAGCCGTAAGTCGAAAAGGACCGACTGCTATTAAATTACTTTTTACAGGGACTATTTAAAAACGCGTTAAAAGTAACTTATTTATTGCCGTTAAAACGACTTCAAGCCGACCTCGCGTATATTAGGCGCTGTCGCAGAATAATTACACGCTAAATAATACGCTAGATAAGTTTCTTACTTAAAAAGAGCTTTTTAAAAACTTGACCTTAAGAGAAATCCTTGTTTTAATTAATTTATTAAGAATAAGTCGACTGAAGACTATTAATTAAGAGATTTAGGACCAAATCGCTACTACTAGTATTAAGATTATAAAGTATATAAAAGCTCTTTAAGATTATAATTAAAAAGAAAATAATATTATATTTTAACGCCTCTTATTACTTTAGGCTAATACTTCGGATTCCATATTAAGAGGACTGCGAGCTTTATAATAACTTAGACGTATTTTCCTTAAATAAAAATAACGAGTTATTATTTATCTTATTGTATCCCGAGCTAGACTTACGCATAAGCTTTAAGTTTAATAAAGGAAATAAAAGTATTAAGTCTTCTTAATATAAGAAATATTAATTTAATAATTAACTTTTTAGTTATTATTAAGCTTAATTCCTTTTTTTAGCCCGGTGCTTATAATTTTAACCGCTATTTTAATAACGCTTTAAAAAGTAATAGTTTTAAAAGGAGAATTTAAAGTCGACTTATTTTTAACCGCTAAAGTTTACTTAATTAATATACCTTAAAGACCGAGTCATAAATAATACTCTTTAACGCCGAAGTATGTAATTACTATGCTTAAGAGGATAAAACTTAGTGATATTTGAGCTACTCTTAATTTTAGCGTAAAAGTTAATTATATATTTTATAATGCTATTATTTAATTAAAAGTCCTTATTATAAAAAGCGACTTTATAACTTTAAAGAGTATTATAAGCGTAAAATCGCGATTTTTAGAATATGTGGATAACGTCCCGGTTATAATAAGAGATTATATTATCTTTATTAAGTTTTATATTATAAATATTTTAAGTATTAAAGTTATTTTTAAATTTTTATTCTTTTGGATTACGCGCGTTTTATTTAAATATCTATTTAATGCGGAAGGCGGTTTAGTTTACGCTAACTTATAAAATGAGACTACGCGACTAATTATTATTATTAAAGTAATTAAACTTATAGAATACGCTAAAAGTATTAAAGCTGTGAAGTCTGAGAGCCGAGCTGGCAGAATATTATTAAATCCGGAATTAAATTATTTAAAGTCCGAAACTGACTCGGGAAACGAGTAACTGGCTATAATTAAAGCTTTATAGTTAATACCGTCGAATGCTTTCTAAAGAATACTTCCTTTGAGCTCGAGGACGAGCTTTTTTACGGGAGGGATAAAGAAACTTTTAATAGTGAAAGCAATTCCTCTTTCGAAGACGTCTTATATGTTTTTATCGAATATATAAAGCGAGAATTCATAATTTTAGGGACGGACTTTTACGATTATCCCTTTTATAAAGACTTTATTAAAGCTCCTTTCGGTAAAGAACGTGTGTTTAGTACCGTATTAATTAAGGAAATCGAGCCTATCTTTTAATTTACTACGGACTATAATACTTTATTAATAACGTTTTTATTTAAAGAACGTAAATAAGTTTCGCGGGTTTATATTATATATAAAATAAAAGATAAAAAGATTAAGCTTATAAATTAAATAAATAAAATAAGAGATGCGCCTAAAGGCCGTGAAGATTAATATAAAGTCTTTAAAAAAAGGGACTTTTTTTAAAAGTAAGTTAAGAAATATTAAGATATTTTATTCCCTCGTTTTGCCGGCTTTCCTCGCGGATTTAAGATTACAGAAGAGCGACTTATTACTTTAAATGTTAAAAATATATTATAACTAAAAGAGAAAGCCTTCTTCGACGAAATTATATTGAATCGAAAAGGTATTATTACATTTAATTAAATTAAGTATGGGAAATTCCATAAGGATGTTTTATTATTTACCGTTATTAAGACGGTAAATCACGAAGCTTAGCAAACACCACACTTTCTACTTCTTAAAGCGTTAGCTCCCGAAGTCAGGAAAATAGTAAAAGATAAACTTAATTGTAGGGTTCTCGAACTCTTTAAGGGATTATATTATAACGCTTAGTTCTTAATTAAGAAAAAGGAATTAAGAAAGTACCGCTTAATTAACTCGGTAACTATACTTAACGTAATTACTTTAAGAGACGCTAACCTACTTCTTTTTATTAACGAATTTTTAAAGGAATTTATAAAGTGCCACATCGCAAGCCTAATAGACTTATATTTAAGTTATAATTAATAAATATTATATTAAAGCAGCCGAAACATAACGGCCTTTTTCGTGCCTGGCATCGGACTAGTCCGAAACACAACGCTACCTTAAGGAATTATAAACTTTATTATTTAATTCGTAAGAACGATCGGTAGAATACTAAAAAATATTATATTTTTTATTATAATGCCGTTCTTAGACGACGTTAACGTAAAAGGACTATATATAAACTACAATTAAAGGGAAGCACGGCCTAGAATTCGCCAGTTCGTCTTTAAGTACCTTCTTAACCTCGATAAGACGCTAAAACGCCTTAAGCGCGCTAGAGTTATTATAGGCCTTAAATCGCAGTTCTGTCGTAATAGTATAAACGTCGTCGGCTACGTATATAACTTATAAGGAAAAGAACCTTTAGTTATATACTTAATTAAGGTGTAAAAATGGAAAGAACTTAAGAACGTTATAAAAGTCAAAGGATTTTTAAGTTTAATTATTTATTTCCGTATTTAAATTAAAGACTTTTATTTATTGATCGAGCCGTTATATAACTTTATTAAAAAAGGAGTTAAATTTATATAAAATCTCGTAACTTATGGCTAAGTAATAAAAACTTTTTAAGATATCTTATACTTTTTCTTAATACTTTATAAAATTAATTACTTTAAAGGCGTTAGCGAAATTATCGTTTTTATAAATTCCAGCGGAGTCGGATAAAGTGATTTCCTTAGTTAGCGTGACCCGAAAAATAATAAGCTTAGACCGGCGAGGTATAAGAGCGGCTTTTAAACGAAGGCAAAATAAGACTATAACGCTATAAAAAGAAAATATAAAGGTATACTTTTAATCTTTAAGAAGCTCAAAATCTAACTTATAGGAGTTTATTTTATTATAAAGACTAACGTAAATACCCTTATTATTTAATTTAAAGGAGCTGCTCACGACTACTTTAATACGATACTTATTCGCTGGCTCGCTTAAATTAGGCTTTTCGACTTCGAAGTGCGCTATATTAAAGGTGTTACGCATATAGCAGCAGATATTCTTTTAAGAAGACTTAAATACTTTAAGGATATTAAAGAGAATACCGAAAATAATAACAATAAGGATTAGATTTTAATTGAACTTAATATAATTAGAATTTGCCTAATAAAAGCGGAAAGCACGGAAGACTTAATGAAAGAGCCAGAGACCTTCGATGACTTTAAGCTAACCCGAAGACGCGATATCCTTATCGACATAAAGTAAAAAGTCTAAGAACTGCGAGATAGGTCGAACGATTAAGTAATACCTAGTAGCGACTTAAGTACAGACTAAGAAAGCGAAACGGACTTATTAATATCTTCAAAATATTATAAAGAGTATTATTAAAAGATAATTATTTATTTAATTACGCTTAAAACTTTAAAAAGTATAAACTTAAAAGCCTTTTATATATTTAAAAAAAAAGCATTATTATATAAAGTTTATAATTAACGTATTTAAAGACTTTTATTAAAAGGCGCACTTATTAAACTCGTCATCGACACCGACAAAGATAAAGTATGTATTTTGCGAAGCTGCTATAATAGCTCCGGTTATAAAAAAAGAAAAAGCATATATTACCGTATTTCTTAACGCTATTTCTAAAAAGGCTGTTTTAAGGACTCCGCGAAATTCGTTAAAATATATAATAAATACATATTACGTAATATTAAGCGACAAAAAGAACTTATAATTTTAATTACTTCGAACGGACTTATGGAAAAATAGGCGCTAGATATCACTTTTATATTAATACGGAACGGGAAGAAGTATCTCGTTATCGCTTAAGACGATATAAGCGGTTAAGTCGAAGCCAGGGCGCTTGCTTCGAAGGAGGCTAAAGGTATCGCTGATTTCATTTAATAAGATATTATTTACCGATATAAGCTGTTTTAAAAGCTAGTAGTCAATGGAGGTATAAAGAATATAAGCGAAGTCGTTAACTTATTAAATAAAGTGGAAATTCGACGAATTTAAATATCGGCTTATAACGCGAAAGCTAATAATATAATCGAGCGAGGATATAGCCTTATTAAAAATGCTTTATTTAAAATAAAAGGAGACTGGATAAGCAACTTATTAGCGGTTCTGTTCGCTGACCGTATTATAATTTATAAACTTATAAATTATACCTCTTTTTATATAATTTACGATAAAGAATTAGTTTTTTCTATTAAAATACGTTATTTTACTTAAAAAAGCCTCTTTTTAAAAGATATTAAGAGTATTAACGATTTAATTTACATTCGAATTCTTTAGTATTAAATGCGGAATAATAATATAAAGGAAGCTAGGCTTTAAAAGACACGCCGTAAATAAAAAGGAAAAGAAGCTTTCGACGCAAAAAGGGATATTCGAAATAAGCTATTATAAGTTAGAGACTTAGTTTTTAAGCACGACTTTATTCGGGAAATCGATATATTAAAGAATAAAAAGCTTAACTTTTAATAGTTAAGACTTTACGAAATTTACGAAGCGTTTTTTAAAAAGAGTTATTATAAGCTAAAGGAATTAAGAAATAACGGTATACTCCTTTATAATACTTTTATAATTAATTGCCTTAAGTTATTTTATAAACAAGAGCGCTTTATTTATTATAAAAACGACGAGCTTTTAGCGATAACTTAATATAATAATAGTAAAGACTAGCCTGAACCTAGTCTCGAGGAGCGAAATTTATAAGGCCTTAAAGACTTTAAAGAGCTTATAAAACAAGCTATATAAAACGATGGAATTATTATTAAAGTACTTAAAAGGCTAATTCACGCGGAATAAAGTTAATATTAAGTCGTTACTTACTCTTTCAATAAGTAGCTTAATCGCTACGACTAATACTATTAACTATTCCTTATTATAATTCTTATAACTCGTCGCTTAGCGTTATCGAACGTTAAACTATAGCGAAGACGCACCTTTTATATTTTACGGGAGGAACGAAGATTAAGGCACAATAGTAGAGGTATATACTAAAACACTAAGGGCTCTCCCTTAAACGACAAAAAATCCCCTCAGCACTTCGAACATTATTTACGCTTATAAATACCTTTTAATCGCACTTATAAGTCGTTTCATAATAATAATACTAGTATTTTAATCGAGTTAAACAGTGTGTTTACGGTGGCTGCCCTTCGAATAAATTCAGTATTACTGACGCTGGACGTATAGGCTCGAAAGCTTATAAATATAATGATTATTAGCACTTTATAAAGCCAAAAAAGCCCCTAAGAAACTCAGAGAGAATTTTGGCCTCGTAGAGTAGTTTAATTAAATTAAGTCGATTATAGCTTGCGTTATAAAAGAATAAAATTTAATCGAGCATTTATTTCTTATTAAATCTTATAAAAAGTTAAATAATAAGTTAGACGAGATTCCTTCGACGAGCCGTTTTAAAGCGTTAATAGTCTTAATATATTAATAGGCCAGGCGTTAAAAATAATAACCCCCTGAGATATACTGCCGAAGCAGGCTCGTATAATAAGTCCCCGAAGGTAGTCGAAGACTAGAAATTCTTCTTTAATATTATTTAAATACTTTATAATAAAAAAGATTTACTTTAATTAAAACAGCTCTTAAGGCTACGGTAAATAAGTTATTAATTTAAAAAGAAAATATATAACGATTAAGAAGTTACGCGTAATTAAACGACTTAGGATTTAAAGGAGCTTATAAAGTTAAATAAATGAAATTAATTTATATATTTAAATAAATAATAAAGCGCGCGACAGGCTATAAGTTATTATGAAGGAAATAAGTTACTATAACTGCCTTATACCGGTAATAAAAATCGTTAAATCTATTATTAATAATATAAAAGGTTTATTTAAATATTAATAACTTTAATATAACGTGCTTAGAAACGGAGCTTAATACTCCGAGACTGTGACGGTTGAGCTAAAGACGAGTAGAGTAGGTACGGCTAATAAGTTATAAATTTTTAGCTTTTTTATATTTTCTTTACGCTTTTAATCTTTTATATTATAAGTGCTTTATTTTTAATTAAATTATTAATCCTCGGAAATTAGCGGTCGAATTATCGTAAGCCTAAAGTTTAACGTAAGGGTTATTATTAAACTTTATAAGTTCTCTCGATCGACGGCTATTAAGTCTGGGCCCTTACGCTGCTTAAATGCTAATAGTAATAACTTAATTAAAAGTAAAAGTATAAGACAGCGGATTAAATACCGTAATAAGCCGAGCCTACCTTAAGCTATTTTAAATAACGCATTGAAGTACTAAAGTAATAACGACTTTATTTCCTCGGAGTTTTAATTAATTAATTTTAAGATAATAAGATAAGCAAAACTATTCCGTATAAAAGGAGATTTTAATTAATTTAAATTACACGCCTCTTCTTTAGCCGTTCCGAAATCTCGCTTATCGGAATTTAAATACCGCTATTATAATTTCGTCGCGATAATAATTTTATAAAAGACTTAAATAGGTAAATAATACCTTATTATAAATACTTAAGCTATCTATAAGTATTTCTCTGACTTTATCCTTATAAAGCTATCTTTTATTAAGTAAATTAATTAGACTTCAGGTCAAGAGCTTCCTTTAATTAAATATCAGTCCTTAGACTCTTAAATTAAAAATATTAATTAATTAAGAAAGAGTATTATTACTTCCGCCTTTAAGATATATTTACTTTTTCCTTAGACTTAGAATCCGGCTTAGCTTACACCGGCTTATAAAAGTGTTCGGGGTATACTTTTATTACTTTTAAAGTCGTTATAAAGTTGTATTAATATAAAGTTCTTTAAAAAAGAACTTTACCTTTAAATAAAAAGGGGTTACTTTAATGAAAAAGGACTTCCGGAAAGCTCGATATTATTAATTCAGAGGTTACTTGCGATATAATTAATAAAGGCTTAAAATAAGTAATAAAGTTAAAAACACTTCCTATTTTAATAAGGCAATTAAAGCTACGTTTTTATTTTAAGTTTTTAAATCGTATTAAAAGAGTATTAAAATAAGGGAAGTTAGCGATATCGAATAAAAAGGAATTTACCTTTAGCCTCTTACTCCTCTTAGTTAATTAATAATAAAAAGTAAGTCGACGGAAAGCGACGATAAAGGCGGTTTAAAATAGCTTATAGCTTATTAGAGCTTTAAGGGTTATTCTCGAGAAGCTTTTACCCCGTAACCTGCCGCTAGGAAAAGAGAGAGATCGCGAGGAAGACTAAGCAGCTCGAAGTCAATATATAGAGCATAGTATCTCTTTTTTTCCTTCTTTAAATATAATAAATTTCAGCTGCTTATAATAATTTATTTATTTATTAAAAAATAATAGGAAAATATAATAAGAAGTTATTAAGGCATTATTAGCGCTTTTATTTAATATAATGACCGTTAAAATAAAAAGAGGGAGAACTATTTAAGACCGACTTCGTCGCTATTTAATATCGACTTATTAAAAAAGTAAAAGTAAAGAGAAAAAGATAAGAGTAAAAAAAGACTTAATTAAGTTAATAAAAGAGATGCTTCGATTAGCTTTTTTTTACTTCTTTATTATGCTTCGAACCTTAAAGGTGAAAAGACCGTCCTCTGATTACTTATTTACCTTTAACTTTATGTGTTTATATATTCTTACTTCTTTAATATGCCTTTAATATATTTCTTTTTGTTTTTAATAATAATTAAGAGGTTAAGAAGGTTCGTGGAAGATTTATTAAAGTAAGGATATGAGGAAGGAGCGGGGTCGTTAAAAACACGCTAACTTAAAATATAAGGGAATATTAACGAATTCGACGCGTTATAGGGATCGATTTTTATTTTATAAGAAAAGTTAGTCTTTACGCCGTGAGAGAAGGAGTCGGGAATTTATTTAAAATGTTAATTATACGCCGATTTATTTTAAAAGAATTACCTTAATCTTATTAAAGCTAAAGTTTACTCGAATATAATATCTAAAAAGACAAGTTTAAGCGGCAAGAACGATGCGATAAATACTAAGAGGTGTAGAAAGATTAATATAAGTATAAAGAGACGCGTAAAGCTTCTCTAAGAGTATTATAAAAAAGAGTAATAGAATTATTAAAAAGGAAAGGAAGGAAAAAAAGTAATAAAGTAAAAGATAATATTTAAAGGTACTAAGCGAGACGATTATTTGCTTTTAAAGGTGAGGTGTAGGTTACTTAACACTTACCTGTCCTTACTTAAACTCATTTTCCTTTAAGTATTTAAAGCTTTAAAGCTATAATATTAATTCTTACTTCTTTACTTAAGGTCGAGCATGAGTTCTTTAAGGGGGGGACGCATATAATGGGGTTGACCTCAGAGGTCTATTTGTCACGTAATTAAGCTGTATCTTATTATATTTAAGATGGCCTTTAAGGTAATATCTTTTAAAAAAAACAATAACGATTTTTATTATCATAACTTTTTCTTTTTATTTAAATTATACCTCTTTCCTCCCTTAATAAATTATACTCCTTAAATATATAATATCTTTAGTATTCGTCAAATAGGTATTTCCTACGTTTACCCTCCGGCACTTGCTTTATTACCCTCTTGTTATGTGCTTGGTGTTTTCCCTTCCACAATATATTTATTAAAAAATCGCTTTATCTTAATATCGTTTATAAAAAAAGTATTTAATATTATTATAAGGTAAGAATCGCGCAGCTTATAATTATAAGTAATTATTAAGAAACGAATGCCGAAAAAGTAGCGAATTATTTAGTTAATTATAGTTAAGTACTCCCGAGAAAGATTAATTAAGAAGTAAAAAAGCTTTAAAATAATAAAAGCGACGTTTACGCGTAATATAATTATAATATAAAGCACTGATTTAACCTTTTCTTGAAATTCCTTAATTTAAGCTAAAGTAGCTTATTTTTAATTCTTTAATAGCTCGACTTAAAGTAATAATATATTTAAGTAATTTCTATTTATTAACTTAAATCGAAAAGCAACTTTTTAAATATAAATATTATATATTAAAAAAATAATCTTCGCTAATCGATTTTTAATAATATAAACGCTTAAGAATTATTTCGTTTACTCTCTTTCGGTAAGCTTATATATTATATTTAAGCCGTCGATAATTAATTTGGCGTCTTTAAAAGCCGAAATATAATAAAGCACCTGAATATCGTCGATATAAAATATTATAAATACCGTACGTTACTCGTTTATAAATATATAAAGCTCTTCTTTATAAGCGATTAACCTTAAAATTATTAAAGTATGAATAAAGTCGCCGTACTATAACGCCGGTGAGTCCTTAAGTCCGTAAAGTACGCGATTAACTTCTACTATTATTCTGTCTTATTTAAAACCGTCCGGTAAATAGTAGCGTACGCGAGCACTTATTTTACTTTATTTAGCGTTAATAAAAGCATTTATTATATTAAATTAAATCATTTTTAAATTAAATTAAGCTATAATAACTATAGCGGTTCTGAAGAAGCAAGTAATTAAAATAGCTATATAAGTTAATAAAATTAACGTTTTAAGCTATAAGTCTCCTCTTACAACGATTCAGGAGCGATAACAGGTTAAATACCTTAACGAATCGACTTTAGCGTGAAATACTCATTTTAAAGGAATTAGTTACTCGGTAATAAAAGAGTATTTAACGACTTTTCAGCAATTGCGCGACTTAAAATTAATAATCTCCTTAATAACGTCGGCTCGGAAGTACTTTCCTAATAGGTAGTCCTTAAGGTCTTTTTAATTTAATAAGTCTTTAAGTATTTATAATTAGTGAATCCGTAAGAGCTTAATTAATTATCGAATTTCAATATTTTTAAATATAAACGCTAATATAATAACGTGAATTACGCTCAGGTCTTTTCCGTCTTTTCGTACTAATTCTTAATTAAGTTAAAAAGTCTTTAAAAAATCCTTTAAATACTCGCGGTTACTTAATAGTTATAATAATTCCGTAATTAGCTTTTTAATAATTACTATATAAACGCTTCGATTCGGTTTTGTTACCTTATTACTGACTCGAGTCTTTCGACTTTTATTAATTACTTAATCTTTTATTCTTTTCTTTTTAAAAAGTTTAAATAAGCCGGAATTTAATTTAGTTAAAGCCGGGAGTAATAAGCGTAAACCTAACTCTCCGTCTTCTTTTAATTTTAATAATTACAAATGCTCTTCGTACTTAATTACTTAAAGCAAAGCTTTTAATTACTTAAAGCTAATACTTTCTTTAAGTACTTCTCGATGCTTAAGATCGCGCTCTCGGTCGTATAGCTTTTTAAAATAAATTATAACTTATAATATCGACTTCCGCTTAAGGCTTATATTACTTTAAAAGTTTAATATATTACGTAAAATACTTCTTTTAATTACGCTCTTAAACGCTAATTATCTTAAAGTATCGGCTTATTTTAAAACCTAATTAAAGTGCTCGTAAGTAAGAAGTCTAGCATTTTTTCTTAACTAAATTACCCTTAAGTTCTTATTAACGAGCGGTTAAATAAAGTTAAAAGCTATTAAATTAGTTAGAAGTAGCGTATTTACTTTCATTAATTTAGCTAAAAGGGGAGCAAATAGCTCCACTCCCGAGCTTAAAAGCTTAATTAAAGGTTTTAATACTCCCGAGCTCATAAGCTCGTCGACTTTTATAGCGCTTATTACTTCGCTTAATTATTTTCCGTTCGGAATAATAAATAGTATTTTTAATTTTAATATATTAAATGCGCTCAGTCGGTTAATTATAATAAAACCAGCGTCTTAATCTCTTTTTTCTTCTTTTAATATTTCCGTAAAATCTTTTAATATTAAGCGTAACTAGCCGACC
This sequence comes from Rhexocercosporidium sp. MPI-PUGE-AT-0058, assembly GCA_020746875.1. NCBI lineage: Eukaryota > Fungi > Ascomycota > Leotiomycetes > Helotiales > Rhexocercosporidium > Rhexocercosporidium sp. MPI-PUGE-AT-0058. The sequence continues at coordinate 3,107,033 of JAGTJL010000004.1, read as the reverse complement.
GCTCTCTTTATATTTAAAGAACTTAAATAAAAAAGAGTTTCGTTAAAAATAACATTCCGAGTTATTATTATATATTATAATTAAGATATTCAGATCTTATAAATATTAAATAAGACGTATTTAATTAAATAACTAAAGTGCGCTCGCGAGTTGATTTTAAAAGCTTTCTTTTAATAGAGAGCTTCTCGGTTTTTAATCATAAGGTAAGCTCTATAGCCGTACGTATATAAGTTACTTTAATTAAGCCGTAAATCGGTTATCAGCTTCAGCGTGAGCTTAAGATCGTAATACCGAAAATACTGCTTAAACCAGGCTTAAAATACTTCGTTCGGACTTTTGAAGCCTTTACGAGCAGATAGACTTATATTATAAAGAATAATTGCCGCTATTACTGATTCCGTTTAAAGCGCCCGAGGTAAATTAGCAAAGAGGCGCATCTTGATCGATTTATCGATTATTTCTTTACTTACGCGCTCAGCTCCTCTATTAAATTAATATATATATAAGAAGGTAGATTTAATATTAATACTACTCTTCTTATACTACTTTTCATATTTAATTAATTTATTAATCTTTATAACTGAAGTATTATTATTTTGGCGTATTTTGCAAACCAAAAGCCCGAATTAGCGTCTCGTTTACGTTTTAAACGATTTAAGAATATTTAAGACGGCGATTAATTTTTTAGTTTTCAAAAGCCGCTTATAGAATTTCTTATTATATTCGTCCTTAATTAATAAAAGCTAACTATTCCCGTTAAACTTTATTAAAAAGTTAAATAAATCCCAAGAAATGCAATAAAAAGAATAAGTAATTGCTTTCTTTAATTAACGACGACTTATTATTTATTATATAATAGCTATTATATAATACTCGCATTTTAATTAGGTTAAACTTTAAATCTTAACGTTACGCGCACTTTTTATTAAGTTTTCTAAAGCTTTCTTTCCTAAGTAACTTACGCGTAAATATTATAAGTAAGCTTCGTCGACTCATAGCTTTAAATATCGTCTACTCGACTAAAAGCCTTAGCGAATGCTTCTTTTTAACGTTAAAAATATTAAAAAGCTATAATTTAAGCGAATTAAAATACGGCAAGTAATTAGAAAAACCGAAGAGTAATTGAAAGGCTTATATTTAAAGAAAGCTAAGTTAAACTATCGCTGTAATTACTTCAAAACCAGATTATCTTTAGCTGTTTTTATGCGCAAAATACAGTTTAAATTATTATATTAAACTCTTACTTACAAAAGACGAGCTTTTAAAATAATATTAATATTAAAGCCTTTAACGACTGCGACGTTCGAGAAAGTTAAATCGCTTATATTCGGTCTATTAAAGCTATAGAGAGCACCTTTAAAGACTCGAGTACCGCGGCTTTTAATTATTAAACTTAACGTTCCGGCCTTAACGCTATTATCCGCAGTAGATTTAATAAAGCTTCCGGGAATAAAAAGAACTTTTGAATTTATTAAATAAATAGTAATTCTGTTATCGAGTAAAGTGCTTTTTATAAGCGAATAGCGATTTATATTTATAATAACGTATACCCCCGCAGTAGCGAGAGCTTCGTCGAGAAATTCCGGGCTTATAAAATAAGCTTAAATATTTTTAAAATATCTTGCTTTTATTAAAGTAATTAGCTTTAGAGCTATAAGAGTTGCTAATGTTTAAATAGAAAAGGAATTACCGGAAGGCGGTCCGAAAGCTAATTACGTTATTAATAATATATTCTTATTAAGTTTAGTAATTTCTCGGCGGAAGTCAAGGAAATCGCTTTTTAATCGGAGTCAAGTCTTTTTAATTTCTTTTATTAATAATAAGTTCCTTAAGTTACTCGCCGTCGAGCCGTCGTAGTAATACCGGAATCTATAATAATTAATAGCTTTATAATAGTAAAAGCGATACTTGCACGGGCAAGTATTTACTTACGTATTTAGCGATTAGTTTTATTAAACTAATAGAGTTACGAAAGCATTTAATCTTCTTTTAAGAGTAATATATAAGCTTATTATCTTTTATTATCTAAAAGCTATAAGTAATTCTTCGTTAAGAGTAAATAATTAATTAACGTAATTAAATAAAAATATTAATTTACTATTTCGAAAATATTATCTTTTAATAATTTAGAATGCCGTTCGCGCGCTTATTCCGATGCGAGCTTCTTTTATACCGCCTTAATAAAGTTAAGTATTATTAGCGGTTTTTTAACGTTCGGTAAGTCGTATAAAAGAATATCTTAATAAGCCGCTTTTTATTTTTAAAACTACTTTTTAAGATTAACTCGCCTTATTTTAATAATAGTAAGCTTTTTCTTATAAGTAAATTATACTAACGTGCGAGTACTTGTTTTCGAAAAAGCGTAATCTCTCTTAAAAATCCGGAAGAGTAATTAAAGAGTTTATAACTTTAATTAAAGGTTTTTATTTATTATCTCGGTTAATTACTCTTTTTCTATATGAGCTTACTCGTTCTCGTATTCTTTAATTACTCCTTAATAAACAGAAAGATTAACTATCTCCTGAATTTATTTATAAGCTGCCTTATAAGCTCGAGCCTTTTCCGTCTATTATACAAGCTTCCTTATGTATTCTTTTATAAAAGTAATATATATTAAAGTTATATTCTTAATTATAACTTTTACTAGTAATAATACGCTCGACTTAAGGCCTTTCTTTATAAGGTCGCGAGCATTTTCGTCCTACTTCGCCTAAGCTTAAAAGTTATACTTAATAGCTTTTTTATTCTATTATACTTTTAAATCGTCTAGCGATAAAGGTTTTAGTTTGACGTCGAAAAGGTTAAAAGCAATTAATAACGTAGGGTTTATTAAATTCTATATTTTATAAAAGATATAAAAGGATTTAAACGCTTAATATTAAAGAGTCTAAGTGCGCTTATTATAATTAAGAGGAGTTCAATTGTTTAAAAAAGAGGCTGAAATTAAATTTATTATAACGAAGGGGTTACTCTCGTAAGCTTTAAGTATTCGATAAAAGAAGAATAATTAAAGAGGTATCGAGTCCAGTTGCTCGGCTTTTATACTCGTCCAGAGTGAAATCGAAGAGTTAGTGGAAAACAGCGGTATAAATTACACTTTATAATAAAGTAAAAAACTCTATAACGTATAATAAATGCTCTCTACTCCCGAACTTGCCTCTTAAGCTTTATCTAAATCAATAACGTATAAAAAGAAGAATACTAACTTAATAGCTTTATTAACAGGGCTTATAACTATAATATAAAAGTGGATTAAAGCACTGCGAGTAGTTATAATTAAATTAAAGTGATTAATTATTATTCTAAAAGCTTTAAGAATCAGGAAAAGACAGTTATTCTCCTGAAGGCGGTCTACAGTAGCAGAACCTAATTAAGTCACGTACAGTGCTAAGAGAGCAGCTGCCCGTGCCTATACGACAAGTACTTATTACTTCGCTTGCTCGTCCGGCTATAAGTACGTAATTACTCCTATTATTACTTAAGCTCCTTTCTTTATATATTATAATACGTTAGAGAATAAAGTTAGCAAGAAAGTAAATCGATTTAGCTGCTTTTTTCTCGCTTTTTAATTTATAATTAATTTTTTTAAAAGCTAAAGTAATTAAGAATCCCGGTTCGTGCCGCTTTTAAGAGTAATAATATTAGTAGAGCTGCTGCTACTGGCGTTATTATTAGTTTTAGTAATAGAGTTGCTTTAGGAACTGCTAGTAAATTTAAAAGTAATAAAAGAGATAACGATAATAAAAAGAACGGTAAGTTACTTGCTTTTATTTCCGGAAAATCAAATTAATTCAATTAATTTCTTAAAAAAATAAAAAGCTTTTAATTGCTTTTATAACTTATACTCGTATTATTAAAGAAAAGATTACTGCCGCTGCGAATGCTCTCTTCGTTAAGAAAAATAGCGAAGAAGCAGCTGATTATCTTATTATTATTATTATTATTATTATTATTATTAAAGCTGCTCGCGCTACTGCTGCTACTAAAGCTGCTATCGGAGATGTTCGCGCTTATAATCCGGGCCTTAATATTCTAGTTTTCTAAGTTATATCTGCTCGTAAAATTATTCTTACTTTTAAATAAAAAGCTTAAGCTACTCGCGTTAAGGAGCTAGTTAATATGATAATTAATGCTTTAAGCGAGTTAATTCAGAAGGTTTTAAGCTTTTTACTTTCTAATAAATAAGCTGCTTCCTTATTTTCTAAAGCTTAAAAACTTCTTATTTTTTAAATATCTTTTTATATTTTAGAAATTAAAACTTGCGTTTACTTTTAAATTAAAGAATCGTTAAAAGTAATTAATTCTTTAAAATATAATAATTTATACCCTCGAGCTTAATTAATTTTTAATAAAATAAAATTATAAATAGAATTTTATAAAAGAGAGTTTTATAAAAGAATATATAATAATATAAATAAAGCTTTTTAATTAAAAAGTAAGCTTATTATATAATTATTTCAAAAATAAATAAAAAGTAAAGAATATATATAAAAAACTACTTTAAAGCAAGTCTTTTAAAAGAATTGCTTTAATTAAGTACGAATATCTATTAAGTTAATAAAAATAATAAATGCTTTAAATTTCTGCCGAGCGAAGTTTTTAATAAGTCCGTTAATTAATATATAACTTATAAAAAGATATTCTATTATAAAAGTGCTCTTTTAAAACTCTTAACGCAATTATATATTCTGAATATTAACGTAAGGTAATTTAATAAAAATACGCTAATTTTCTTTAACGATTAACCGAATCGTTTATTAATTATTATAAAAAATTATTTAAGTTACTTTTATATTAAAGCGTAATTTTTAAAAAAATCGCTGAAATATTATAAGTTCCTTATTAATGCGCTTAATTTTAAGAAGCTCTGCTTATATTATAAACGTAATAATTATATTTTATAAAGCTGCTTTCTAAAATATTAAACTTTTAAAAAATATAAAAATATATTTATTAAAAGATTACCTTATCTCGATATCGTTTATAAAAGAAGTATTTAATATTATTATAAAGTAAGAGTCGCGCAGCTTATAATTATAAGTGATCGCTAAGAAACGAATACTGAAAAAGTAACGAATTATTTAATTAACTATAGTTAAATGCTTTCGGGAAGAATTAATTAAAAAATAAGAAAGCTTTAAAGTAATAAAAGCGACGTTTACGCGTAATATAATTATAATATAAAGCACTGATTTAACCTTCTTTTAAAATTCCTTAATTTAAGCTAAAATAGCTTATTCTTGATTCTTTAATAACTCGACTTAAGATAATAATATATTTAAGTAATTTCTATTTATTAATTTAAATCGAAAAGCAACTTTTTGAATATAAATATTATATATTAAAGAAATAATCTTCGCTAATCGATCTTTAATAATATAAACGCTTAAGAACTATTTCGTTTACTCTCTTTCGGTAAGCTTATATATTATATTTAAGCCGTCGATAATTAATTTGGCGTCTTTAAGAGCCGAAATATAATAAAGCACTTGAATATCGTCGATATAGAATATTATAAATACCGTACGTTATTTATTTATAAATATATAAGGCTCTTTTTTATAAGTAATTAATCCTAAAGTTATTAAAGTATAAATAAAATCACCGTATTATAGCGCCGGTAAGTCCCTAAGTCCGTAAAATACGCGATTAACTTCTATTATTATTTCGTCTTATTTAAAACCGTTCGGTAAATAATAGCGTACGCAAGCACTTATCTTACTTCGTTTAATATTAATAAAAGCATTTATTATATTAAATTAAATTATTTTTAAATTAAATTAAGTTATAATGGCTATAGCGATTCTGAAGGAGCGAATAGCTAAAGTAGTTATATATATTAATAAAATTAACGTTTTGGCTATAAGTTTCCTTTTATAACGACTCGGAAGCGATAGTAGGTTAAATACCTTAACGAATCGACTTTAACGTGAAATATTTATTTTAAAGGAATTAGTTATTCGGTAGCGAAGGTATATTTGACGATTCTCTAGTAATTACGCGACTTAAAGTTAATAATCTCCTTAATAGCGTCGGCTCAGAAGTGCTTTCTTAACGAGTGATTCTTAAAGTCTTTTTAATTTAATAAGTCCTTAAGTATTTACGATTAATGAATTTGTAAGAGCTTACTTAATTATCGAATTTCAATATTTTTAAGTTTAAACGCTGATATAATAATATGAATTACGCTTAAGTCTTTTCCGTCTTTTCGTATTAATTCTTAATTAAGTTAGAAAGTCTTTAGAAAATCTTTTAAATGCTCGCGATTGCTTAATAATTATAATAATTCCGTAATTAGCTCTTTAATAATTATTATATAAACGCTTCGATTCGGTTTCGTTACTTTATTACTGACTCGAGTTTTTCGACTTTTATTAATTATTCGGTCTTTTATTTTTTTATTTTTAAAAAGTTTAAATAAACCGGAATTTAATTTAATTAAAGCCGGGAGTAATAAGCGTAAACTTAACTTTTTATCTTCTTTTGATTCCGATAATTACAGATACTCCTTGTATTTAATTATTTAAAATAGAGCTTTTAATTACTTAAAGTCGATATTTTCTTTAAGTGCTTTCTGACGCTTAAGACCGCGCTCTCGGTCGTATAATCTTTTAAAGTAAATTATAATTTATAATATCGACTTCTGCTTAAGGCTTATATTACTTTAAAAGTTTAATATATTACGTAAGATACTTTTTTTAATTACGCTTTTAGACGCTAATTATTTTAAAATATCAGTTTATTTTAAAACCTGATTAAAATACTCGTAAATAAAAAGTCTAATATTCTTTCTTAATTAAATCACCCCCGAGTTCTTATTAATAAGCGGTTAAATAAAATTAAAAGCTATTGAATTAGCTGGAAATAGCGTAATTACTTTTATTAATTCAATTAAAAGGAAAATAAATAATTCTACCTTCGAGCTTAAAAGCTTAATTAAAAGTTTTAATACCCCCGAGCTTATAAGCTCGTCGACTTTTATAGCGCTTATTCCTTCGCTTAGTTATTCTCCGTTCGAAATAATAAACGATATTTTTAATTTTAATATATTAAATACGCTTAATCGGTTAATTATAATAAAACTGGCGTTTTAATCTTCTTTTTCTTTTTTTAATATTTCCGTAAGATCTTTTAATATTAAGCGCGGCTAGCCGATTGCTTTTTTTATATTTAAAAAGCTTAAATAAAAAAGGGTTTCGTTAAAAGTAATATTCCGAGTTATTATTATATATTATAATTAAAATACTCAAATCTTATAAATATTAAATAAGACGTATTTAATTAAGTAATTAAAATGCGCTCGCGAATTGATTTTAAAAGCTCTTTTTTAGCAAAAAGCTTCTCGGTTTTTAATTATAAGGTAAGTTTTACAGCCGTACATATATAAGTTATATGACAGCGTAAATAGTAACTTATTATATTACTATTAACAAAAGACTAAAGACGCAAAAGGAAAAGGATTATAAAGATCCCCGAGTATAAATATATATAAAAGGGGCGCTAGTGCGGAGAGCCGCGCTAAGCTAAGCGAAGCCAGCCGGCTAGCGTAAGGCTCTGCGACGTGCTACGACAAAACCAGTCCCGATACGGCCTAATATCTGTAATCTCGGTTACTTAACTCAAGTGACTTTTATATAACTAACACGTGATTTAAAAAATCGTTATATTACCCCCTCCTTCGAAAAAGGCTTATCTTTAAGCCTTAAAAAAGAACTTGTCTTTATTTAACTGCGATATAAGTCTATTATTTACTAATTCGTTGTAATTATTTCTATTGTCTTCTTAAGCTTTAATCTATTTTAATAAATCTCTTAAAGGACCTGCTTTACTTTTATATCGTAAATAAAAATCCCGAACTTTATATAATAAGTACTTAAGATCTTTAATTAAGTAGTATTCGAGGTCGGGATCGTAGTTCAATTATTAGACTTTATACCGAAAGTTCTTATCTTTCTCGAGTCGGACGTTTAAGATATCTTATATATTATATTTTAAATCGTTATTAATAGCTTAAAATTCGTAAGGTTCTTAGATTTAATTTAATAATAAGTTTTCCTCGGCTTTTCAGAATTTATTTATAAAAAAAATAAAAAATATTTTCATTTCCGGAAGTAATTATAATTTTTAAGCGAAGCTTACTTTATTAATGACTTCGTACGGATCGTCTTATTAATCGGAGAGTTTCTTTTTATTTCGAGAGGTTTTTTAATTCTTTATAATTACTTAAATAAAATCTCTTATATTTTAATTTACTTCTCGGTAGTATTTACTAATATCTCGCTCCTTTTTCTCTTAAGCTTTTTGCAAAATATCTTTTATTATTTGCCACGCGTTATAAGCTTATTATACTACCGTACGTATATTCTTAATATTTAGCTTTTCGGTAGCCTTAAAAGGTTTATTAAAAGGTAATTAATCCCAGTCGAAAGAGGTTCGCGGAGCGTAGCCGTACTTAAGTTTATAAAAGCTTATTTCGATAAATTCGTAAGGCAAGGTAAGTTGCGCGTAGTTTATTATAAGCAAGAGTTTAAACTAATTATCTTAATAATAATTAATAAACCGGCGAAGTCGTTAATTTAAGTATTAATTTATAATTTCTAATTATCCGTTTATTTATACGTAATATATAATAAATAACTTAAATTAAATACTTAATATCTTATAGAATTCTTTCTAAAAAGTTGAAATAAACTAGAAGCTTTTATTAAAGAGAATAGTCTTAGGAGGTCCGTTAAACCGATAATAATTAATAATAAATAAAGTTATTAAATCTCGCGCCGTTATTATAAAGAAATAAAAAATAGAAATACATTCCTTAATTAAGCGGTTTATAATTATTAATACGGCGTTATATTTATATTTATCTTTCGGCTAATCCTTAAAATCCATAATCAAGTATTACCAGAGTCGGTCTGGTATTAATAAAGGGTATAAGAAGCCAGAAGTCTTATCTCTCCGGTAATTAGCTCTTTTATACGTATAATAGTTATTATAAAACTATATAATATTTATAAGCATTCGAGGCCAGAAGTATTTCGGTCGAAGTAATACGTACGTTTTAATCTTATTAAAATACGCAGTCGATATTTAATTATAATATTCCTGAATAAGTCGAGTACGTAAGTATTATAAGTCCGGTATTATTAATCGATACTTATAAAGCAAGAATCCGTCTAGACGTAAGTTATATAAGCTATCCTTATCATCCCGTGCTTCTTATCGTAAAAGTTTTAATACTTCCGCAGTTCTATTTACGTATAAAAGATCTGTTATTACGTTAACTTACGAGTTTAAATTATTAATATTTATAAGACAAAGTAAAAAAGGCTTGTCTTCTTTAACTTCGTTAATAAGTTTAAGTAAACGAGGGTTTAATTAATTTAGTCGTAAAAGAATGCGGTTCTGTATTTCTTTTTTTGACTTATTTATAAATTAACGTCTTGCTTTCTTCGAGATAAAACGTCTGTAGCAGCGTTTTGTTTATTAAGTCGGTATATAATTATAAAGTAGAATTCGAATAAAACTCAGCCTAGCGAACTTGTTTGCCGGTAAGTTACTTTATAATTATGAAGTATTTTAGAGTACGGTAATCGGAGAAGATTTAAAAGCGTTGCTATTTTTAATAGCCGATGAGTAGCTTTTTAATAAGTTAATAATCGTACGATAGTTAATATTTCCTTATTATAAATATTATAATTTGACTTGGCTAATCTTATAATTTTTAAGAAAAACCTTATTAAGTGCTAGCCCGTTTCGTGTTTTAATAAGAAAACGCTAGTAAGTACTCCGTCAGAAGCGTCGGTCTCGATCCTAGTTTTTAATTCGGGGTAATAATATTATAAAACGTTAAAAAAAAAGTAAAGTATTTTTAAAGCTTTAAAATACTTAAAATCTAATTGAAGTTATCTTAAAAATCTCGGACTCATAAGTAAATTCTTATAAGAGTTTAATTATCCGGCTGTAATTTTTAATAATCGTTAATAAAAGTTATAAAAACTTAAAAAGATTGAACTTCGAGAATTATTTTAAGAAGTTTTTAATTTTTTACTGATTTTAAATTGTTTATATTGATCTTAATATTATTAATAATTATAATATAATTTAAAAACTTTATTTTCTTTATAAAGAGCTCGTATTTCTTAACATTTATAAAAAAGCCGTGAGCTTTTAATTATTTAAGTATTTTATAAACGTACTTCTCGTATTTTAATAGATTTTCTGAGAATATAATAACGTCGTCTAAATACGTAATATAAAAGATATTTAGGTAATCGAAGAAAATATTATTTATATAATATTAAAAAGTAGTTAATCTATTAATTAAGCCGAATAGCATAACTTTACACTTATAAAACCCGTATTATATATAGAAAGTAATATACTCTTTTAACTTAAGGTCTATACGGTTGCGGTAAAAGGCTTATTATACGTCGATTTTGAAGAAGACTCTTACCTTTCCTAAGCAGGCGAGGATCTTATTAATTAAAGGCAGTAAGTAACGATCTTTATAAGTGATTTAATTTAACTGGCGGAAGTCGATGTAAAAACGGAGTCTTTTATTAAGTTTTTTAATAAAGAAAGTTAAGTAATTAAAAGAAGCGTGATTCGGGATTATAAAGCCTTTATTTAAATATTCCTTTAAGTATTTCTTTATAATTTTAATTCTTCTTCGTTTTAATTATATAAAACGTTATATTCGTAATTAATTAATTTTTTAAATAAGATCTTATAATCTAACTTAAGCCTAGATTTAAGAATTATATCGGCGATATCTTTAAAGAAAGCGTTCTTATAATCGGTAAAGACTTTAGGTAAGAGTCTAACGAGAGCTTCTTCGTATAATTCTTTTAATTCTTATATTTAATCTTATTAAAAACGCTCTTAATATTTTTAATTAATAGTTTTATTAATCTTATTTAAAGTTATTATAAATATTTCGTTTTCTTTTCTTTTAATATTAAAGTAAAAGGCTATTAAACTTATCTCGTAAATCTTAAACACTAAGTATTCTTTTAATTAAAGTTTTTAATAAAGTAAAAGTCGTTATTAAGGAATAATATACGTATTAATAAGATAAGGCAAGTCGTATGAGGTAGTATTTCGTAAGGCTTCGTTTATATTAATTATCTCGAATCGGACTTAAGCTTAATACGTCTATAAGAACACTCGAGTCTTTACGAAAGTTTTATGATTAATAGCTCTTTAACGAGCGGCTTATTATACGGCTTTTTGAACTTTAGACTTCTTTTTGTAATAATATTTTATTAAAAGAAATAAAAAAGGTATCTTTAGTTATATTTTAAGAATAGATTATACTCTTTAATAATAATTTCCTTCCTTGTATTATAATTTAAGATTAGCTTATATTCGGCCTCCGAGTCGGTAGCTAAATATTCCTTAAGAGGTTTATCTTAATCTTCTTTAATCCGAGCTTATTAAGAAGACGGGCGGATAGTTTATAACGTAGTAAATATTTAATCTTCTCAGTCGAATACCGCGTCTCTTTTTATAACGTCTTCTTAATACTTTAATAATTATAGTAAATCTATTAAAGGGCAAATATCGTCTCGGTATACGTAAATTATTTTATAATAAAGTAATTAAATATCTTTATTATAAGATTAAACTAGCTTCGATTCTTTAATATTAAGCCAGATATCGAAGTATATTATTTATATACGTCTGAGAATAACGTCTTATTATCTTAAGTTTAAGATAACGAAAAGGATTTGGCGTTAGAATTAGCCGTCGATTAATAAATTTAAGAGAAAGCAATAAAATATATCTTTACTTACGTTACCGTCGTAATTATAAATAGATATACGTTTTAGGAGTTGGGTATAAGAAATATAAAAGAATTATATAAAATTAAAAGCAAAGTTAATATTAATAAATGCGAATTTATTAGCTTTAGAATTAAATAAAGCTTAAATATTAAATCTTTTATTATTAATAATTAAAATATAACGTTATAAAAACTTTTTTCCGTTTTATAACTATCTTAAGTCGATCTTTTTAAGATTTATTTACTTTAAGAAGAAGTCTTCTCTTAAAATCTTTAGTTTTCCGGAAGAGCTTTGCCTTTCTCCTCGCTCTTATTCTTTACTCCGCGGGCTATTATATATTTTATTTAAGTAATCTCTTATATAAATAACTTTCTTTTTTAAGAATAAAAGCAGTCTTTAGCTATATATCTTAGCTCGCTGTAATTATAGTATCGAATACGGGCATTAGGAGTAAGAGCTTAAGTTTATATAAAAGATTTAGTAAAACGTATATATAATTCCTTACGAAAAGCGGCAAGCGTAAGCGCGGAAATAAAGAATATAATATAATTAATTAGTCGAGGTAAGGCGTTTAATATAAAAATAACGCGCGCAGTTTTACTTCGACGAACGTCAGTCGCCACTCGTTAGGTTTCCGTATTTACGAAACGTATTTAAGCTACGAAGTTATTATAATCGATGCCGGAAGTATAACGGGAGAGGGCTTACAGACAAAGAATAAGTATTAACTTATCGTATAAGCGAGTAACGAATTAAGAATTAATTAATATACGAGCTTCTTAAGCTGCTTTAATAAAGCGAGATTAAAAATAAAAGAAACTTTCGGATTCGCTTATAATTATGCGATTCAAAAGTCCTTTTATGTCTTAATACTTAAAGAAGTTATTATAAATTAGACTTAAGTATTTTAATATCTCGGAGGCGTTCTCGAATCGGCAGTCCGCATTATCGGCGTAGCGAATAAGTAAGTTATTTTATACTTTACTTTTAATATAAGTAAAACTATATAATATTTTTACTTTTTCGGATTCGAAGTAGTTCTTATTAATTTATAATTTGTTTTTCATCGCTATTAACCAGTTATCTTACGAAAGGCCTTCTTTTAGTCCATAGAATTTGTCGATCTTAATTTCTTAAGATCTCTTTTTATAATTATAAGAAAAGAAAAGAATACTTAAGGCTCCGCGCGCACCTCGAGGTAAGTCAAAAGAATCGGAGTTAGTATCTTTTACTAGAGCGACGAAGGCGGTAATACGGAGCTAAGCTATAAGGGTTTAAAAGAGCTATAGGGTTTAAGTGGATTCGGTCTTAGCTTTCTTACGGTCCTTTTTTCTTTATCTTTTTTAATCCTTTTTATATTCCTTAAAAGTAGTAATTAATTGCTGAACTTAGCTAAGCGCGCTATCCTTAAACTGGCTATCTTCATTAGAGCTTTATATACAGAGAGCTTTCTTTCTTTTATTCTTCTTCGAGTGGTTTTGAGGTCGAGTTAAAGCCGTTGCTTAAAAAGGGTTTTAAGAAGATATAATCGCGGAGTCTTTAGGGATAATACGGCGCGCGGTAATAAGTAATTATTATTCTTATATTATAAAAGTAATAAGCGCGGCAAATAATACGGCATTAATATTATTTTAACGTACTTTTAAAAAAAAAAAGCGAAGGGATTTGCGGCTTATAAACGTTTAAGGAAAAGCAAGGAGGTATATTCGTTATTTTACAATATATATGCGATATTTATTTCGGATTTTAAATTAATATCGAATCGATTTCGAAGTGAAATTTAATTTATTAATTTTAAATTGAGCTATTTATACTTAAATTACCTAACGGGAGTCGAAGAGAGTAAAGTAAATATTAATACTTTTATAAATAAAAGAAGTCTTTAATAATATGACGGCGCGAATAGTAATTTATTATATTATTATTAATAAAAGACTAAAGACGCAGAAAGAAAAGGATCGTAAGGATCCCTAAGTATAAATATATATAAAAGAGGCGCTAGTGCGGAAAGCCGCGCTAAGTTAAGCGAAGCCAGCCGGCTAGCGTGAGGCTCTGCGACGTGCTACGACAAAACCAGTCCCGATACGGCTTAGTATTTGCAATCTCGGTTGCCTAACTTAGGTGACTTCCATGTGACTAACACGTGATCTAGTGGATCGTCACAAGTTACTTCAGTTAGGCCGTAAATCAGTTATTAGCTTTAGCGTAAGCTTAAAGTCGTAATACCGAAAATATTACTTAAATTAAGCTTGAAATACTTCGTTCGGACTCTTAAAGCTTTTACGAGTAAATAAACTTATATTATAAAGAATAATTGCCGCTATTACTGATTCCGTCTAAAGCCCCCGGGGTAAATTAATAGAGAAGCGTATTTTAATTAATTTATCGATTATTTCTTTATTTGCGCGCTTAGCTCTTTTATTAAGTTAATATATATATAAAAGAATAAATTTAATATTAATATTACTTTCTTTATATTACTTGTCAGACAGAAGTGAAGCAGGCTTTTAATAATTTAAGAGTATTACGATTAACGTAAAGAGCAAGAATTTAAAAGATTTATTAAAATAAGCGTTACCTTTTATAAAAAAGGATTATAACCTAAGTATATATATACGTAAGTGCTTACGAGATCATATACATAACTAATAAATTACGCTAAAGCGCGATATATTCTTATAATAAAACTCCGTCATATAAATAAAATTTATCATTTAAAAGCGTATAAGTAATTAAGAGATGTAATATAAGCTCCCCGAGTATATATATTAGTTCTTAATAAAAGCATAACGCCGAGTAGTAAATTAATACTCTTAAAATATTATAATAAATAAAAATATTAATACGCGCTTTAAAAATATAATATGCGAGGATTCTATATATTAATATAAGCAGTCTATTAGGCAATTAATATCAGTAATAAATAAGAATATAAACACGTATTCAGATTATATATAATTAAATAAATAAGACTCAAATATATAGCTAAGCTATAGTAATTAAGCAAATAAAATCTTGATTATTGTATTTAACGCGTGCAGATCGCAGGTTTTAAAAATAAGACTAAAGCAAGGTTTAATCTATAGCTAAGATCTCGTGCCGTCCCGTCTGATTATTAAATTACTAAGTTATAATTAATGAATTTAATCCTTTTAGAATAATTATTATATATAGCAGGAAGCCGCAGTAATTTATACTAGCCTTTTATTAACTTATATAATACGCCGCCTCCCGGGTTAATAAGTTTATTATTAATTTAAGCGTCCCGTACCGCAGTAACGCGATTACGATTACTCCTAAGAATATATATATATCGACCTTCGTATTATTATAATTAACCGTTACTTAATATTAACGCATTTTATACTCGCGTGCTTGCTTGTTTATTTCTTTCTTTTATTTTTTAATCTTTTATCTCTTTTAATAAATTCTCTTCGATTATTAATTATACTTTTTAAAGCTTTTAAAGTAATAATTACGCGTATTAATAATTAAATCGCAACTCGTTAAGTAAGTTCTTTTTTAATTTAATTTCTTAATTTTATTTTTGAATAACCTTAGTATTATTAAATTAATCGCTAATAATTATATTATAAGATTTTAAAGATAAGTTCGATAATTAAGAAATATTTAATAATAAGCTAATTAATAATCTTATTAATAATCCTCCTCTTACTCGTTCGGTCGTTAAAATAGATCTTAAAGATAATTAATAATATTTTTCTTTATGCAAAGATAAGAATACGCTTATTAATAACTTTAATAATAAACTAATTCTCCTTCGATCTTCTCGTATTAAGCTAAGCTTGTTATTTAAGAAAACTTTTACGCGTTCTTTTAATATTTTATTATTATTAATTATATTAAATAAAAGCGTTATTATATTAAATAAAAATAGCTTTTAATATATCTCTTTTACTTTGCGCGTCTCGCGTCTTAATTCGACTCCTTTTCTTGCCTTTCTTTTAACTTTTAAGACTCGCACTCGTTCTTTATTAACTTTAAAGAAGCGCAAATCGTCTCGCACTCTATTTAAGCCTCGCTTTTTTATTAAACGCGCTCGAGGTATATATATATTATTTTAAAGCTTACTTTTTATTAATAATTTATTTTATTTATATTAATTAAGATTTAAGGAAGGAGTTTGCGGATTCCTGTCTATTATATATTCGCGCTATTATTTATAGCCGTAATAATCGTAAATATTACTTCGCTAATACTCTCGCTGCTGGAAGTCGATATTATAATTGCACTTTTAGTTATAAATGCGATTCCGCTACGGGAGATATACTTAAGTATAGCAGAAGATTAATTGCAGCTATAAACTCTAATAACAGAAAGGTATAATAATCGTATTATAATTAATCGAGTATTTTATTAACCGATTTATAAAGTATTAAGAAGTATAGAATTACTTTAAAAGCTTTAATAAAAGACTTAGCGAATAATAAGGAGTCTAATGAAGATATAGAATTAAATCTTTCGGTGCGCTCTCAGAAGCCAGGTCTAAAGCGTAATAAGAAGAATAACTCTAATAATAATATTAATATTAATACGAGATCTTTAGCGGAATTTAATAATCTTATATAAGATTTGGAGAAGTTCGCGAAAGTCTTAAAGATAATAATTACTCGTTAATTTAGGCTTAAATAAATTCTTTTTGCGCTTTTAATAGATTATTTATAAGCTCGGATTAAATTTAAACAGACTTTGCCTGAGCTCGGGCCGGATTTAAATAATTTTTACTTAAGCTTAAGCTAGATTTAAGTAGATTTTATTTAAGCTCGGGCTAGATTTCGCGTTTATTTTCGGCGTTTTTAAAACGCGGATACTTATAATATTAAATTAAAAAAGTTTTATAAATAAAAGATTATATAGAAATTTTTTAATATATTTATAATAAATATATTTAAAGCTTTTTAATTTAAAGTCGATAATTATTAAAGTTTAAGAATACTTTAAAAAGCTCGAATTTCTAGCGAGACAGATTTTTCGTAAGCTTATTAGCAAGTATATTAGCAGTTAAAAGATATATTATTTTAAATAATCTACGAGTATATTCTTACTTAAATTATATATTTTGAATATTTATATAACGAAGCTTAATAATAATCCTCTTAATATTATTTATAACTAATCTAATCGTTTATTAATTATTATAGAAGATCTCTTAAATCTTATTAATATTAAAAGCTAAGTTTCGAAAGAATCGTTAAAAAGCTATAGCTTTTTTTTTAATATACTTTAATATTAGTAATTCCGTTTTAATAATCGACGTAATAATCGTAGATTACTTTAATACTTTCCAGATTATTAGCCTATTAAATAATAAGATTATATAATCTTAAGATAACTTTCGAGTTTCGACGTTATCCGCGAAAGATATATTTAAAGTAATATAAAGCGCTTTTTCTTAATTACTTTTATATATAATTCTTAAAAAACGCGTATTAAATAAATAGCGAATAAGCTAATATATAATTATAAAATACTTTAAACTAGGATTTATTACGAATTATAAAAGCTAGGCGATCGCAAAAACTACGTTTAGTCTTATAATAATCGCTATATATAATACCGACTTAACTTTCTTTTAATAAGCTTTTGTCGTACAGAAGTGGAGCAGGCTTTTAGTGGTTCAAGAGCTTTACGATTAACGTGAAAAGTAAGGGTTTAAAAGATTTATTAAAGTAAGCGTTACCCTTTATAAGAAAGAACTGTAACCCGAGTATATATATACGTGAGTGCTTACGAGAGCATACACATAACTAATAGACTGCGCTAGGGCGCGACACACCCCTATAATAAAGCTCCGTTATATAAACAAGCCTTGCTATTTAAAGGCGCACAAGTAGTCGAGAGATATAATATAAGCTCCCTGAGTATATATATTAATTTTTAGTAAAAGCATAGCGCCGAGCAATAAATTAATGCTCCTGGGATACTATAATAAATGAAAATATTAATACGCGCTTTAAAGATATAATATACAAAAACTTTATATATTAATATAAGCAATCTATTAAGTAATTAATATTAATAATAAATAAGAATATAAACACACATTTAAACTATATATAATTAAATAAATAAGATTTAAAGATATAACTAAGTTATAGTAATTAAGTAAATAAGATTTTAATCATTATATCTAACGCGTACAAATCGCAGGTTTTAAAAATAAAACTAAAGTAAGGTTTACTCTGCAATTAAGATCTCGTGCCGTCTCGTCTAATTATTAAGTTATTAAATTATAATTAATGAATTTAATCCTTTTAAAGTAATTGCTATATATAATAAGAAGCCGCAACGATATGTGCCAGCTTCTCATTAGCTTATATAATACGCCGCCTCCTGAGTTAATAGGTTTATTATTAATCTAAGCGTCCCGTACCGCAATAGCGCGATCACGATCACCCTTAAGAATATATATATATCGACTTTTATATTATTATAATTAACTTTTACTTAATATTAACGCACTTTATGCTCGCGTATCTGCCTGTTTATTTATTTCTTTTTTTTATTTTTTAATTTTTTATTTCTTTTAATAAATTCTCTTTAATTATTAGCCATACCTCTTAAAGCTTTTAGAGCAGCGACTACGCGTATTAACAATTAGATTGCAACTCGTTAAATAAGTTCTTCTTCAATTTAATTTCTTAACTTTATTTTGAGTAACCCTGGCACCGTTAAATTAATTATTAATAATTATATTATAAGATTTTAAAGATAAGTTTAATGATTAAGAAGTGTTTAGTAATGAGCTTATTAATAAGCTTCTTAATAATCCTCCTCTTATTCGTTCGGTTGTTAAAATAGATCCTAAAGATAATTAACAGTATTTTTCTTTACGCGAAGATGAAATTACGTTTGTTAATGACTTTGATAATGACCCAACTCTCTTTTAGTAAGCTTTAATATGTTTCTTTGAAGCTTATCCCTTGTACTTAATAAGATTAATTTAAGGGAGCGGTGTCGTAAGACACCTCTTATTAGCTTACTCAAACTTTCGAGTGATTTTCTCAATATATTAGCTGTAAATTAAGAAAATAGTCTTACGCTTTCTGTCGCGTATTATTTTAATCCTTAGGAATTGTTTAATATCTCCAAGATTATGTATATTATACGCTTAATTTAGTCGCTTAATAAAATCCTATCCGAGCTTTGAGTCGTCTCGGTGGTAGAGCACTTAAATATTATCTACGTAAAAGAAAATAAGGATTTTATGAGTAAGGTCTGTAAATATATACGATTCCTCCGAGTATAAAATTAATCCCAAATCTATTAACGTTTTGTTAATATACTTATATTATAAGTACAAAAAGTCACGTATCTTATAAAGAGCGCGATTAACTCGTAGTATATGTCTAGGCTTATCAAAACCTAAAGGGAATTTATAGTATATGGTTTTACCGTCTATATCTCGAAGAGCATTAATAAACGTATTAATTACGTCGAAGCACTTGACTTCTAAATTAAAATAGGCTGCGAGCGCTATAGCGATTCGGAAGGATTTAACTAAAAGCGTACTAGCGTATGTAAAGACAATCATTAATTTACTTTAAAGATTACTTTATATAATAATTCGGGATTTATATCTTGAAATATATTCCTCTGGATCGGGCTTATATTTAAAAACTTATATAAGCGGGATAAATATTAATATAATGCTTAAATTGAATAATTCTAAGATTTAGTAACTTTATTTATTTATTATCCCTATTTTTAGGCTCGTATCTTCTTTAAACTACTCTTTTATTAAGTAATTCTTAAAATTACTTTATTATTTTAGTTTAAGTGAAAGATTTTAAACTTTAATTTTTAAAAGTGAAATCTTCCCTTTTAGTGATTAGCGGCTCGATTATATTACTATTATAATTACATAATATATAGTCTTTGTTAAATCTCGAAAATTATTTTATTCTTTTAATAATATATGTTAATTAGGCATAAGCCTTTGAAGCATTTAATTAATTTTAAATTAAAAATTATTGTATTAGTTAAGGATTTAATTACCCCCGGGATTAGGCTTACCCCTGAGCTTAGGGTTACCTTTATTAAGGCGTGTTTATTTAAGGATAGCTATAAGTGTTATAAATACTTTATCGCCTTAATCCTTTTATAGTTTTCCTCTTTTCCTTTTACTTTTAGCTAATTTCTTTGCTTTTACCGAGCTTTTAGTAAGTGTACTTGATTCTGACTAAGCTTCTTCCGCTATAGTCTGAGAGCGTATTACTCTTGCTTATCTTACTTCCGTCGTTCGAGTACTTTATGCTTCAGTCTAAGGATACGGTATTAAAATTATTATTAAAAACTCTTCTTATAATCGAGGTCTTAACGGTATTTAAATCTCGATGCGTGATAATTAAGACGAATCCCGCGCTTAATCCTATAATACGTTCGAGTCTCGATTAGTAAGTTATATACTCTTACGCGAGTCAAATGCCTTTAAGTCTTACTTTATACTTAGAATAGACTTTCGGTTTAACGTATTCTCTCTTAATTCCTTACTTTATTTAAGAGGGCCTTCTGGAGTAAGAGTATATTCCGGAGTTAAAAGTCTATTTATTATATTCGAGCTATTAATATACTCTTTTACCCTCGAGTTTTAACTCTTAAAGCTTTTAATTAATCTTTAAATTCGTTTAGTATATAATTAAAGCAAGTCTTTATTTAAAAGATTCATATTATTTTCCTTAATAATCATATCTTTAATAATATTCTTAATAATTCCAGCCTAGTTTACGATAGACTTATCCTCCTTAATAAAATCGTAAATAAACTTAGCTTTTTAAATCGTGATTTTTACTTTTTTACTTAAAATAATATAAAAGCTATCTTTATTAAAGCGCACGTTACGCGTAATAATTATTCTATTAAGACGTAGCATTTAAATCCTGTAAATATTAAAAGCGTGAAAACTTATAAAATATCCGATATACGCACGCATAATTATTTTAAACGCTCTCTTATCTTATCCTTTAACTCTCTTTATTATTAATAAGTACGCTTTATAATTATATATATAAATTTTATTCTAGTTTAATTTAAAATCTATAATAAGTCTTATAATAAGCGCTAAGTTATATTACTAAAAATAATTCTAAAACTACTTATCGTTAACTTTAATAAGTAATAGCTAGTCATTTACTCGCCTTAAGCTTTTATTATATAAATAAATCCCTACGAGTGCACATTTAATACTTAAATCTATAAAGAGATTAGCTAATAGTCTTATCTTAATGCCTCTGTTAATTGCTTCTTAACCAGCTCTTTTAGCTCCGCCATTTAGCTTATAAGTTGCCGTTAGTAAGAGCTCGAGGTTAATTCCGAACTTATTAGCTTATTTTTTATATTTTATAAATCCTCGAATTATAATAACTACTTTTTCTTAATTATATTTGAATTTATATATTAAGAGTCTAAACTACTTTCGAACCTAAGCTTTAAAGCTCTTAATATATTAAAACACTTTATTATACTCTTTTATTTATAATATATAATTAACGAGTAAGCCGCTATACTCGTATTTAAGCACGAAGAGTTAAGAGTAATTACTTTAGCATTTCGAATAATTAAATAAATCTTAAATAACTCTCTAAAATAATTTAAGGGATTTCCTTTTTAATAAACGTTTAAAGATTACTTAAGTAATATAAGTTAAAATATATTACTTATACTTAATTCTCTTTATTACTTTAGTAATCTTAATATTTCTCGCTGTACTTATTAATTTCTTTAAAGTATTCAGGCCTAAATAGCCTACTCGCAGATATTAAACACACTCCGAGTCTGTTTTAAGGTACTTATAATCTTTAAATAATTTATACGGCTTATTTACTCTTTTAAAAAGCGTTAAAAACATTATAGTTTTTATAACGCTTAAGAGTATATTATAAGTGCTCGAAGAGTAGATTAAACGTGACTTATATTTAAAGAAAACGAGGTTCTATTTATGCTTTAGCTATTATATTATATAATATTTACTAATTAATAAGCCTTCTTTATTCTATTTTAAAGTATAGTTTATATTATAGAACTAAAGATTAGTTTTATAAAAACAAGCTTTAAAGATAATATTAATATAAAAGTTTTTCATAATTATAACGTTATAAAGCGTGAAATTAAATAATTTTCTATTTAAACCCTTAAGTACTCCTTTTATAACTCGAGTTTCGCGCTTAATAATAAGCAATTAAAAGCTCCTACACTTAATTAAATCCTTAAGAGTAGATTTCATAAAAAATCCTTTTAATAATATTAAACAATCGTTAACTAAATTAATCGCTTTATAATTATTTAATAAAATAAAATCTAATAAAGAATAAAATGAATTCTAAAGAAAGTATATATCCGCAATTAAATGCTCGGCTAAATTAAGCAAAAGCACCGAGTACGCGTAAGTCCCGCTTATTTCTCTTTTATTTAATAAGTTTCCGAAAAAAGTAGACTTCTCCTTATTTAATTTATTAAATCTTTACTTATTTAGTTTTATTAAAAGATCTTTTATTAATTAAAAGAAAGGCTTATCCGAGTTTATTTACCTACAAAAAGCTTTTTATTAAAGCGTAGTAAACCGCTACCGAATCTCATTATAATATTAATTATTTATTTTTAAGTTTAAACGAATTATTTTATTTTAATATTTAATATACACTTTTCCATAAACTGTTATTTAAAGACGAGCATAGTTTAAGAAAGACTAGTAATAAGTTTTTTCCTTTAAGTATAAATATATCTTTTTTATAAGTTTTCCTTTTGTCTTAAATCGATTTAATCTTTAGTTATATAAATCAAAAGCTTTTAAGTCGGGTGTTTTATTATTATTAAAGCGTAAATTAAGAATAAAGAAATGATTATGTTTTAATTTTCTACCGATAAATTATTAATACTAGCGATTAACTTAATTAAAATAAAACAATTATGCGAGCTATTCTAAGGAGTATTTAAGAGGTATTCTAAGCTCGTCGGCTTCCTTAGTCTTAAGAAAGTATTTTTAAGCTTATAAGTTATTAAAGTTATTAATTGCGATTAAGAAAAGGTTAATACTAAAAGTGCCGAGTACTTTCGGCATATAATATAAGTTCCTTTTATAAATTAGCTTTTAATATTATATAATCTAAACCTTTAGGTTTTAAACGTTTTTTATATTCAGAAATTATAAATAATCTTAGCGAGTTATTATTTAAATCGTTATATTTATTTAATGCAAAACTATCTTAAGTATACGAACTAATGCTTAAATATTAGCCCTTTTCTTAATAACGAGCTATACAGCAGCTATATTAAAGAATTAACGGCTTATAGTTTTCTTAATTTATTTGTAAAGCTTAAAGTATATTATAATTTATAATTACTATATTACGCACTTTATAATATACGCTTTAACTTTAGCCTCGGCTTCCTTTTGATAAGATTTTGCAGTTATTTTGATAAGCTTATACGGTCGAATGGAAAGAAGGGCAATAAAAGCGTTAAAGCTTGTAATTATTTAGTCCGAAGAAAACGTAGTTATTATATAACGATCGAGCGCCTATTTCTAGAGTTATTCGTTATATTCGTTCGTTTTTATTATATAATTTAATTTAATAAAATTATTCTTTTATTAAGCGATTTACTCGGCGGTCCGTAGATTTTTATTAATGATTTTAATTAATATTTCTATATTTAAAGCATTTAAGTTAACGAAAGATTAAAGTCCGAGCATTTAAGCGCTAAAAGTTAAATGATTTATTTATAACAAGAAGTCTTTAAGCTTTAAGTATATAATATTTACGTTAAGACCGCTAGAATTATTATACGATGACATCTCGATGATCGCGCTAAGAGGGGCATTAGGATTTGAGCGTAAGGAAAGGAAACGAAAATCGTAAAGTTAGAGTTAAATAAGCTTAATTAAAGCTCGAAATCTATATATATTAAAAGTAGCTTATGAAAACAAATATAGCTTTTAATTATCGTACAGAAGTAGAATAAGCTTTTAGTAATTTAAGAGCTCTACGATTAACGTAAAAAGCAAGGGTTTAAAAGATTTATTAAAATAAGCGTTACCCTTTATAAAAAAGGACTATAACCTAAGTATATATACACGTGAGTGCTTACGAGAGCATACACATGACCAGTAGACTGCGCTAAGGCGCGACATTACTTTTTATATTTAATTAATTTATTAATTCTTATAACTAAAGTATTATTATTTTAGCGTATTTTGCAAATCGAGAGCCCGAATTAGCGTCTCGTCTACGCCTTAAACGGTTTAAGAGTATTTAAGACGGCGATTAACTTTTTAGTTTTTAAAAGCTGCTTATAAAATTTCTTATAATATTTGTTTTTAATTAATAAAAGTTAATTATTCCTATTAAATTTTATTAAAAAATCGAATAAATCTCAAGAAATATAATAAAAAGGACGGGTAATTGCTCTTTCTAATTAACGACGACTTATTACTTATTATATTATAATTACTATATAATACTTGTATTTTAACCGAGTTAAACTTTAAATCTCGACGTTACGCGTATTTTTTATTAAGTTTTCTAAAGCTTTTTTTTTAAAGTAATTTACGCGCAAATATTATATATAAGCTTCGTCGACTCGTAATTTCAAATATCGTCTACTTAACTGAAAGCTTTAGCGGATGCTCTTCTTTAGCGTTAAAAATATTAAAAAGCTATAATTTAAGCGAGTTAAAATACGACGAGTAATTAAAGAAATCGAAGAATAATTAAAAAGCTTATATTTAAAAAAAACTAAATTAAATTATTATTATAATTATTTTAAAACCAGATTATCTTCAGTTATTCCTGTGCGTAAAGTATAATTTAAATTATTATATTAAACTCTTACTTATAAAAAGCGAGCTTTTAAAATAATATTAATATTAAAGCTTTTAACGACAGCGACGTTCGAGAGGGTTAAATCACTTATATTTAGTCTATTAAGGCCGTAAAAGGCACTTTTAAAGACTCGAGTACCGCGGCTCTTAATTATTAAGCTTAACGTTCCGGCCTTAACGTTATTATTCGTAATAAATTTAATAAAGCTTCCGAGGACGAAGAGAGCTTTTAAATTTATTAAATAAATAATAGCTCCGTTATTAAGCAAGGTATTTTTTACGAGCGGATAACGATTTATATTTATAATAGCGTATACCCCCGTAATAGCGAGAGTTTCGTCGAGAAATTCAGAGTTTATAAAGCAAGCTTAAACGTTTTTAAGATATTTTATTTTTATTAAAGCAATTAATTTTAAAATTATAAAAGCTATTAATACTTAAGTAAAAAAGGGATTAATAAAAGGCGGTCCGGAAGCTAATTACGCTATTAATAATATATTCTTATTAAATTTAGCGATTTCTCGGCGAAGATTAAGGAAGTCGCTTTTTGATTAGAGTCGAGTTTCTTTAATTTCTTTTATTAATAATAAGTTCCTGAGGTTACTCGCCGTCGAGCTATTATAATAATACCGAAGTCTATAGTAATTAATAATTTTATAATAGTAAAAGCAATGCTTATACGGATAAGTATTTGCTTACGTATTTAGCGACTGATTTCGTTAAATCGATAAGATTATAGGAATGTTTAATTTTCTTTTAAAAGTAATATATAAGCTTATTATCTTTTATTATTTAAAAGCTATAAGTAATTCCTCGTTAAGAGTAGATAATTAATTAACGTAATTAAGTAAAAAGTATTAATTTATTACCTTAAGAGTATTATCTTTTAATAATTTAGAATGCCGTTCGCGCGCTTATTCCGGTGCGAGCTTCTCTTATATCGCTTTAATAAAATCAAGTATTACTAGCGGTCTTTTAATATCCGGTAAGTCGTATAAAAGAATATTTTAATAAGCCGCTTTTTATTCTTAAAGCTACTCCTTAAGATTAACTCGCTTTATTTTAATAATAGCGAGCTTCTTCTTATAAGTAAATTATATTAGCGTGCGATTACTTATTTTTGAAAAAGCGTAATTTTTCTTAAAGATCTGGAGAAATAATTAAAGAGTTTATAATTTTAATTAAAAGTCTTCGTTTATTATTTCGGTTAACTGCTTCTTTTTTATACGAGCTTATTCGTTCTCGTATTTCTTAATTACTTCTTAATAAACAAAAAGATTAATTATCTCTTGAATCTATTTATAAGCTGCTTTATAAGCTCGAGCTTTTTCTATTTATTATACGAGCTTTCTTATATATTCTCTTATAAAAGTATTATATATTAAAGTTATATTTTTAATTATAACTTTTATTAATAATATTACGCTCGGCTTAAAGCTTTTTTTTATAAGGTCGCGAGTATCTTTGTCTTACTTTACTTAAGCTTAAAAGTTATATTTAATAGCTTTTTTATTTTATTATATTTTTAAATCGTTTAGCGATAAAAGTTTCGGTTCGGCGTCGAAAAAGTTAAAAGTAATTAATAACGTAAGGTTTATTAAATTCTATATTTTATAAAAGATATAAAAGGATTTAAACGCTTAATATTAAAAAGTCTAAGTGCGCTTATTATAATTAAAAGGAGTTCGATTATTTAAAGAAAAAGCTGAAATTAAATTTATTATAACGAAAGAGTTACTTTTATAAGCTCCGAGTATTTAATAAAAGAGGAAGGATTAAAAAAGTATCGAGTCTAGTTGCTCGGCTTTTATACTTATTTAAAATAAAATAAAAGAGTTAATAGAAAATAATAATATAAATTATATTTTATAATAAAATAGAAAACTCTATAACGTATAATAAATACTTTTTATTTATAAACTTACCTTATAAGCTTTATTTAAATTAATAGCGTATAAAAGGAAGAATATTAATTTAATAGCTTCGTTAATAGGGCTTATAATTATAATATAAAAGTAGATTAAAGCACTGCGAGCAGTTATAATTAAATTATTATTCTAAAAGCTTTAAGAATTAAAAGAAAACTATTATTCTCCTGAAGGCGGTTTATAATAGCAGAATCTAATTAAGTCACGTGCGGTGCTAAGAGAGCAGTTGCCCGTGCTTATACGACAACGGAACTGCTATCCCCCCTGCTTTAATTTACGAAGCAGATACGGGTTACTTGCAAGACTCTTAGCTTGAGGATTTTAATAAGAAAGACTTAATATACTTTAGTTCTTTACTTAATAAATAGTCTTCTAATACTTTTAGATTGAACTAGCTAAAGAAAGTATTTAATTTATATATACGAGAAAAAGCCGGGGAAAAAAGAAGACTTTTAATTATTAATAGCTATTCGTTATACGTTAATATAGCTTTCATTAAGGAATGTAATAAGAGGAAGATTTGCCTTATAATCTTGCCTTTATATTTTACGTAATGTATATAATTCTATAACGTTAATTGCTTTTTCTCGTTAAGTACTGCTTACTCTTAAGAGCTTAACGATATTACTTTTAAAAGCGAAAGCCTTATTAATATATTTAAACGCTTATTTTGGTCTTATTTTAAGAACGCTTAAGAAAAAGCACTTACTCCGGATAATATTCATTCGGCGTTCAAAAAGATTAGTATATAACCTTTTAATCCTATTGCTGTCTTAGATATTATTACTCCGCGGATAAAGACTCCTCCTCCGGATACTTCAATTACTTCTTTAGCTATACTGAAAACGTTATATATACTTAAGAATATGCGGCAATTCACGTATGCTTTATAAAAGGACTTAAGTAAAGAGATAATCCGGAAGTTGATTAAAGCGAATAAAATAAACGCAGCAAATTACGCTATCGCCGAGCATTATATTAAAAGACTAACCGAGGCTATCCGGATTAAGAAGAAGAAAAGAAAGAGAAGGAAAAGATTAGGCTTTATAAGTAAAGATATAGCTATCGGGTAATAATTTAGACCCGACGAGATTTAGGAAGCACGGGACCGCCAGGCTATTTAACTAAAAGAGGCTGAAGAGGCTAAAGAAGCTAAAGAAGTAAAGAAAATCTAAGATAAGATTAATAGAATTATTAAAAAAGCTCTTAAAGAAAAGTAAAAAGAAAATAAAGCTATTTAAAGAGCTTTAGATATATAAATAAAGAAGGAAATGTAGCGTTAAAAGGTATTAAATCGACAAGCTATTAAAAGAGTTATTTTAAAAGCTAAAAAAGCAATTAAACAAGTAATAAAGAAGGTTAAAAAGCCGTATATCGTTATTTTAAAGATTAGGAATAATATTTTACGTAATTTAGGATCATATAAGGTAATTAAAAGTGAGATGCCGGCTAAAGAAGTAAAAGTAGTGCCGAAAACTACCTAAAGAAGAAAATAAATTATATTATTATAACGCTTAAGAAAATGATATAATTAAAGTTACGTAAATATTTATCAATTATTTTTAATTATATATTTTTAATTTCAAACGATTTTATTAAACGATTTTATTAAATAATTATTAAATAATTAATATTTAAAAGTAAACGTGGTTTGCGCTAATACAGCGGGCATTAAGTGTGGGCGGGCATTAACTGTGGAATTCGGTTACTCATGGCGCTAAGCGCCAATGATCGACCCACCAGTGAGTCTCTCGCGGACGGTGCCACCGCCATTAAGCTAGAAATGAAAAGGTTCGCTATCTTGACCTCCCTAGCCACAACCTCAGCCTCACATTACTAAATCTAAATGCCTGTAAACAACAACAAGGGTGCTAGCCTGCGGCTCACACGAAGCCTTCGAATTCGAAACAGCTTCCTCCTTGAGAAGAAAGCAGTATATGAAACAGCGAGACGTCAAAAGAGGCGGTGACAAGGCAAAGCCACAGCTTACTAAAGCTATTAGTAAATAAATGCGGATTAATATCTCTTCCTAGCGCCCGAAAATCGAAAAAACAAAACGCCGAAGGCACCGCGCTCTCTTCTCTTCGAAGAACCTTCTTATTTAGCTTATAGTTAAATTTCGAAGGCATTTTAAGAAACATTAGAATGACTACATTTGTAAAAAGTCTTTACATCGTAGTAGAGTTCCTTTACTACTTAGTAAGTAAATAACGAACACGGAGCAGAGCTTGAGAACCTGAGTTAAAGCCTGTATGTCCTTAGTCTTGAAAACCTAGCGTTAATCTTGATTATGTTAATTAATAAATAATAAGGAAAACGTATTCTTTAGACCATTCGACCTTCTTTTTTATAAGATTATAAACACTTTTTATAAAGAAAATGCTTTTTATTCTTTAAAGGATTCTGCATAACGAATGGTATCTTGAGTCTATGTATATAGTATATACCGAGACTAGGTTTTACATGGAGAGAACCTAAACCGCATAGTCCTTGCTTTATAACGAAGAAAGTTCTGTTGCGGTAAATTTCTAAAGCCCATCGAGCGTAAAGTGCCGGTTCTTCCAGCTCGTCCGTAGGTATATCATTATACTCTTTATAAGTAATATGTGTGAGAATAGGCGAGCCAATCAGGAATGAGGAAGCGCAGTAGGTGAGGACACGTGATCAAAGATAAAGTAGAATTGATTGCTTGCTTGCTTGCTTGAAGAGCTAGAAGAGCTCTACGGTAGTTATATACAAAATAATAGCTTCTCTAGAAGCTTCTACGACTACGTAACTGATTACGTAGCTTATACGAGCTACGTAATTGAATACGAGCGTAATTTCCCGGAATACGAAGGTAATTTCCGGGCCGCGTAAGCAGTGGAAACTCCTTCGGCTATTCCAGGGTAGAATCGGCACGAGTTACCGAAGTGAAATCCAACAATATGCTCAAGCGTTTTAATACCGAGCTAGGTGTAAGACTATTATTGAAAAGCGCTGATGACATTTAGTGGTTTTATACTGTATCTTATACTATAATGTAGTTGTATTTTTCTATCGGCTATCAGGGTTGAGGCAATTATTGCTTTTATAGCATCCTTTTTTATAACTATTTATTTTGCTAATTCAAATTAAATATAAAATATAATATCTTAGGTGTTACGGCTGGCTAGAGGTTGATACGGTGCAAGAGATAGCTTTGTATTTGGACCTAAAGCTACGCTCAGAATTAAGAAGAAAAGATAAGGAGAAAAAGAAGAGCTTTCTATAAGAAGGAGCTCTGGTATAAATACATAAAGGGTCCCCTTAGCCTTTCCCGATTAGGCCTAGCGCTATAGTTGCTATGCTAAGGCAATGCTACGAGCGATGCCGAGCTCGCTCGGTTAGAATACGAAGCTTAGGGAATCGTAATATTACTCTCCTCTCCCGAAAAACTGCGTCCTCGCAGTTATAGTCATAATAGTATCGTTCTTTAAGTTGTTATAATCGTCGACACCGGCGTTATATGCCTTTAGCTACTTAAGTAATACTAATAAAGGACCTTTAGCGTCAGGATGCTCTAAGTAGAAACGTTTGACCGTATAAAGTGCTATTATAACGTTAGAGCACGGGTACTACTTCAGGTCCTCGTCGGCACTTAATTATTTAATACGGTATAAGAGCTTATTCCGTATTACCTTTGAGCTTAATATAGCCTCAATTTCTCATTCGTCTTAGTTTAGCAAGAGCTGGATTAGTGCCGGCGTTTGTCTTATTTGTCTTAGCAAGGGATTATTAACGTACTTTCGTAACGAATAAGTATGAAATACGGAGTATATAATCTAATCTACCGGTAGTTTTATTTTCTAATTCTTTCCTTCTTTTAAGAGTACCTTAACTGGACTATATTATTTATCGGAGAGTTTCTTTAAAGGACGGTCGACATTCTAATTCCGAGTATCGATTAGCATTAAGTTATTAACGTTTTAATCGATAGCGCGTCGACTACGATTAGCTAAACGTTTTATTTTCTCTTATTAAATCCTCAGCGACGATTATGCGACTTTTATAACCTCTTTTATACGTAAAGCGACTTATAAAGCCTTTTCGCAGTTAAGTTTCTTTATTGCCGTGACCGGTAGTTCTGGGTTTACTAAGTCCTAGGAGGTCCTTAGCTTTACGCCGTTAAATAGCTGGAAGAGCGTAAGGTTACTAAGAGACTTGTAAGGCAAGATAAGCTACGCGATATTTATAATAAGCAAGAAGTCACTTTAATTATCTTAATAATAATAGTAAAAAAGACGGAGCTATTACTTAATATATTAGTTTATTACTTCAATTTGGCCGTCGACGTTAGGGTTATATGCTGTCGTTAGCTTTACTTTAATGCCGAGTATATAGTAATATTCTTTTTAAAAAGAAGAAACGAATTGCGAGCCTTAGTCTAAGACGATAGATTCTGGTATGCCGAAATAATAAGTCTAATGAATAAGGAAAAAAGTAGCCATTCCCTTAATTGTAATTGTGTCGTAGTAAAGTATTAAGACCGGTTTCTTAAATAAGCGGTTTATAATAATTATAATAAAGTTAAAACCGCTCTTATTTAATAGCAACTTCGTAAAATCTATCGTAAAGTATTAATACGGCCGAGCGAGAATAAGTAAGAGGTATAAGAAACTAGGTGTTTTATTTCTTTTAGCCTTTTATTTAAAGCAGTTGCAATTCGCGATATAGCGGCTTACGTCCGTAGAAAGGCTATTTTAATAATATTTACGGCTTAATATAACCTTTATCTTTCCGATTCCGGTATAAGCGACCGAGGGTTGCGAGTATATATGACGTAATAACGACATGCGAAGCTCCGGCGGTTTTATAAGCACTTTTAGACGGCCTTGGAAAAGAAGCTTATTATTCGACAGCTCGTAGTCTAAGTCGTTCTCGCGGGCTTTTTATTGAAGAAGCTTTAATAAAAGAGACTCTTTGTTCGCCGTAAGCACCTAATTAATCACGTCGTATTCAGCGATATCGTATGTAACTATAGAGTTAGGATTTAGCTCTTCCGCGGCAAGTGCCTCCGGGTCGATTAGCACGTGATTTTGTTCTGGAGCTTACTCTGCCTCCTGGTCTACTTCTTAGTCTACTTCTAGAGGAGCTAAAAAAGTAGCTAGAATAGCGGCTATACAATTACTCCGTATATACCGTCTTAAGATTTCCAGTTAAGCGTTTTACGCTATTATCGAACAGAAAGTAGTTTCGTAAGGAAGAAGTATATTTAAATATTCTAGCCGAGCGGCTTCGAGTACGGAACGCTCTTTCCTTAGAGGTATTTTAATTCCTAGTTCTGCTACCCGATTAGGAAGTCGCGACTGTCTAAAGAAGTCGACGGCTGCTAGCTGGAAGTCAGCGGCGATTAGAGGGTTGATCTTATCGTCCGGGATGAGTTGCTGATTACGAATAGTTCGTTTACGAGCCTTTATTATCGTAAGGTCTTGATCTCTTCGGGAAAGAATATTAGCAAGAGTATTAATAATCCCGGTATAATATATAATCGTGAAATGGAATTCTGCGAAGAACTCGGCTTAACGTGCTTACTTAGCCGTAAGGTCCTTAATCGTTATAAAATATTCTAGGGCTCGGTAATTTATATAAATAAGAATATTTTTCTGAGCGCTTAAGAGCTTAGGGCGATATTACTTAAACGACCGGAAAATCGCTAGCATTTCCTTATCGTAGATCGAGTAGTTAAGCTCGAAATCAATTATAATCTTAGAAAAGTATCTTACGAGATAAAAGATGCCGTCTTCTTAAAGTTAAGATAAAATCCTAGCGATAACTCTATCCGAGGAATCCGTCTCTAGCTATATCTATTTTACGGGATCGAAATAAAGAACCGGCGCAGATTAAAAGGCTTCCCGGAAAGTCTCTTAAGTATTTTTACAAGCGTTATCGAAAACAAATAAGACGTCTTTTCCGGTGAGTATCGTAAGAGGTCGAGCGATGCGATTATAATTTTTAATAAACCGGCGATAAAAGTTACAGAAACTAAAGTAGCTTTATATACTTTTAATATTATCGGCGTATCGCTAGTTTTTAATTATATTAATCTTCTTTAGGTTTACTTTTATGCCATCGACTCTAATAATAAAGCCTAAGAACTTCGTCTTTTACACGCTAAACTCGGACTTCTTAATATCGGCTTAAAATCCGTATGCTTATAATATTGCTATTACTTTCTTAATATAAACCTCGTGCTCCTCGGGGGTTAATGAGTATATAAGGATATCGTTTATATAAGCCGCGCAAAAGTCGTTTAAGTGCTTTATTAAGATATCGTTAATGAATCGCTAGAAAGTCGCCGGACTATTCGTAAGGCTAAAAGGAAGGACCTTATACTTATACGTGCTATACCGGGTGCGGAAAGTCGTATAATCTTCGCTCTCGAGGGATATACGAATGCGGTAAAAAGCTTATTGAATATTAAGCTTTATAAAGACTTTTGCCTTATAAATATAAGCTATTATCTCATCGATTAAAAGGATCGGGTACGGGTCCTTCTTTAATAAAGCATTTAGCTTCCGGTAGTCGACGTATAGCCGGAGACTGCCGTCGGCCTTCTTAATAAAGAAAATAAGAGCCGCATATAGCGCGCTAAAGGGCTTAATAAAACCCTTATATAAGTTATCGATGATATACCGCTTAGTCTCCGATAGCTATTCTTTAGTTATACGCCGGAGAGGTTTAAAGGACAAGTCGTTCTCCTTAATAAGCTCGATTTAATGGTCTACGCCTTAGCGATACGCTAATAGCTCGTCGAAAGCTCGCCGGGAGAAGAAAGGAGTATACTCTTAATACTCAATAGGGAGCTTCTTGCTTATTAATTCATTATCTTATGCGTACTTAGCCTTTAAGGCCTCTTTCAAGGACAGGTCTTTATTCATTAATACGAGCTCGATACTTAATTAATTTAAAGTCTCTTGCCGGCGACGGGTAAACTCTTAGTCGATCTTATATATCAATACTACGAAAGTTTCTATCTTATGCTTCTTAGCTTTCTTAAGTCGGAGGTACGTCGTAAATATCGTTGTTGCCAATATCAGGAAAATCTTTATATTAAGTGCCTTTAGCTAATGATTCGCCGGAGGTGCTCTAAAAGCTCTTTTATCTTTGAGTGGTGATCCCGGATCACGGGATATCGAAGGATTTAATTAATCTTTTATAATACGAAAGCGCTTCTTAATTTCTTTAACGAAGCTTGAAGGTCGGGTCGGCGAGACGCTGGCGGTAAGTCGTGCGGAGACCTTTATCTTAAGGGAATCGTCGAGTGCCGCAAGCTTAACTTACTTCCGGCGGTAATTATTTATATTTATAAAAGTATCCTTTCGTTCCGCATCGAGCTGGTGAGACTTAACGATTAGCTTATCGGAACAGTTAATATCGATGAAGACTCGCTAATTAAAATACGGCTGGACTAGTATATTTAACGGTTATTTTAGTCGGTTGCGGTTCTTTGTATACGACTGCTTTAAGTCGTAATACTCGAGGAACTTCCGGCTAATTAAGACGTCGGTATTTCCTAGGTTAATTATTAGAAAAGGAAGTTAATTCGCTAGCAGTCGATAATTAAAATAAGTAAGACGGCTATATCGATTAGCTTTCCTTTCCTGCTATTATAACTAATTAAGACGATTAGCTAAAGGAATAATATAAAAGAAATATCAAATTACTTAACGAGTCGGTATGCGAGAGAGGTTTTAATTGCACCGAAAATATTAGCTCTACTATTAATATATATAAGTATTTTAATAAAGAATTTATTCTTTTTTAATTTAATACTAATTAAGAATTATCGTCCTCTAATAAGAGCACGAAAATCAAATACTAAGTCCTTTTATAAGTTATAGCTTATACCGAAGTATGAGTTTTTGCTACGGCCTAAGAGTTTTTTGAGAGCTCGTTAATCTCTAAATCCTCGCCGATAATTAATTCAGAAATTGACTTATTAAAAGCTTAGTCTCTTCGGCGCTTAAGGCAGTCGCTAGCCTAATAGCTAGTCTTATTGTAATAAAAGCAAGTATTAGAGGAGACGTTTTTAGGAGCAAGAGGCGGTATAAGAGACTCAGGGCGGCGGAGGAACAGAGCCGGAGATAGCGAGCGTAGGCGAACTTCTGGCGATAGTTTATAAGTTAATATTAGAGATCTTTATGCCATCTTAGCCGGCGTAAAGGAAGTTCTACGCTAGTCTTTTTTCTTAAGAATGCCGCGCGCGTCGTAATTATTAAAAGTAACGTTAGCTTAGGCCTTACGAGTCGTTATAGCCTCCTTTAATATAATATTACGGGATTCTCGGTCCGTAATAATTAAGAATTTGTTAAGAGCCGTGTAATTTCCGTTTATTTTATACTTCTTTATATAAATCATACGCTTAAAAGCCGGAAAGACCTTTTCGCATACGTCTTTAAACCAGCGGAAGCGAGCAATTTTACTAGTAATAATATAAGAAGTGAATTTAATTTGGAAGTCGTTATAAGTTATATTACTTATTAATAACTAGTTATATTACTTATTAATAACTAGTTATATATTCTTTTAATAGCTTAGACTCGGTTGTAATTAAAGAATCGCTAGTCTAAAGCCGTTAAAACGTCAGCGGCAATCTCGAAAGTACCGGTAAATTCGGAGTTTATATATTAAAAAATAATAATCTTTACCTCGTTAACGATACATCGGAAATAAGCTTTAACTTATAATATTCTATTCTTAAAATTACTTAAGTACTCTTTTATAAATAGCTTTATTTTTATCTTTTAAGTATTATACTCGATATCGCCCTTATAATTACTAAAAGAAATGCGGAGGTACTTGACTTTAAAAGGCTTTATAACTTAAACCGAATTATCTAGCTTTAGTAAGTAATAATCGGTAATCGGCTAGAAGTCCGCCGTAAGAGCACGTACCGATCGATCGCTTTAAGGGGAAGGAATGCGAGTCTCTTAGCGGAGGTTATTAAGAGTATATTAGTCGAAGGCTTGCTTAATAACGGCAGTAATAGCAAAGCTAACGGAGATTTCGATTAGTTAATTTACTTTTGCTTATTAAGCGAGGGTAAGGCCTTTTATAATAATAGTAAGCTTTAGCGAGGCGTCGAAGTAGTTCTGAGGTTTATCCTCCGAGTCGGAATCAGGTTCTTCGAAGTTATCGGGTTCCTCTGCAAGAGTCTCGACCGAAAGAATAAAGGTATCGGTAAAGCCTAGCCGTAAGGGAGCGCTTCTTTTTCTAGAGCTTCGCCGATAAGAAGGAGAAGTCGGAAGTAATAGTAGCACGGGGTAAAGAGGTATTTAAGGTTGTTAATCGATTTATTAATTAAATATAAGTCGAAGTCGAAGTTCGAATAGCGCGCGTTAAGTTGCATTAAGTAGGTTAACGGCAAAAGGTTTTCTAGCTTTCTCTAGGGCAATCTGTTATTAATAGAAAAGTATTTATTTGTCGAATAAGCTAAAGTATTAAGGTTCGTCGTCAACTTACTATAAGGGCAAGGAGACGTGACGCGCAAGACTTAGTAAGATATAACGCTTCACAGCGAAGGAGTTCTTAGTCTTTTCTTATATTACGGCTAGCTAAAGGTTAATACGGTATAAGAAATAGCTTTGTATTTGGACCTAAAGCTACGCTTAGAATTAAAAAGAAAAGATAAGAAGAAAAAGAAGAGCTCTCTGTAAGAGGGAGCTCTAGTATAAATACATAAAGAGTCCCCCTAGCCTTTCCCGATTAGGCCTAGCGCCATGGTTGCCATGCCAAGGCAATGCTACGAGCGATGCCGAGCTCGCTCGGTTAGAATACGAGGCTCAGGGAATCGTAACATTAAGAATTGAAGTTTGTACAAAGTTCGTTAAAGAATGGAAGGCCATAGTATATAATCTTGTCGACTTCGAGAGCACGAATATGAAGGACTCCTTCCTCTTCACCGAAATTAAAATCTGATCGAGAAGCAGTCGTAGAGAATCCATCGAAAGCTTCTTTTTTTAAAAGAGGGCTAAACGGGACTGGCCGAGACTTAATACGCTAATCCGGTGCCTAGGAACGAAGATCTTCCGCTAGTTAACTCATATTAATAGTTAACCCGTCTTTAGAGGATTGAATTATTTAAGTCTTACTATCTTTATAATTAGTAAAATAGAGGATTTTTAAGGTCTGAGTTTCTATAATATAAGCTTTTGCAAAGCTTTTATATAGTAGCCCAGAGAGTATGCTGTAACTAAGGTTGAACTAGCTATATATTAGAAAGCTGTCCTTAAATGTAATTCCTTAAAGAGCGTTTAGTCGATCTTCGTCCTTCTTATATTCTTAATTATTGAAAATGTAAGCCAAAGTGGAGTAAATAGTTGACTTAAACTCCTTAAATATGATTTCATCCTTTAACAAATTCAGTCTTTGGGCATTACGGTATAGCTGCCTAAAGTCTGAATTATAAGGGGATATTAACATGGAAATAAAGACTTTAGTCGTAGCGAAGAAGATATCCTTAGGAATCGAGAGTTGGCCGCATTAAAGTAGAAGACTAGAAGAGAGTAATACCTCTTAAACAACCCATAGCCTCTTGAACTAAGGCCGCTAAAGTAAGCCGGCTATTGCTTTTATATGTTTGCTATCGGGGGAATAAAGATATGCTATCTTTTTTTCTATTTCTCTATGTATTCCTTTTGTTAACTCATGGAAAGCTGGGCCTAAATCAAACGACGGGTTACATTTCACGTTGCCCAAAAAACGTAGGAATTCGATTTTAATTTTGCTGTCATCGGTCGGCTTTCTAAGCTAACTTATTACTTGGTGTGCCTGTCGATATATAGTCCCTATAAGTGATATTTGAGCTGCTTTCTTAGCCTCATCTCCTTGGATAATGCAAATCTGATCTACTTAAAGCCGATTACTTATATAAATAAACGATAATTCTTTAATTACATTAAACAAAGTTTTCGTAATAAGAAGAGAGTTCTCATCTTCTAGTAATATAGAACTAGTAGGCGGCTGATCTCCTTATATATAAGAAATAGCACGGTAGTCTAGCGTGTCTTATAGTCTCGAGGATATTAAACGTCTGGAGATTTATATTTCCGCGAGATATATTTAATTTAGTTTTAAGATTTGAAATATACCTGGATTTTTTAACGTGTTATAAATATTAATAGAAGGCATTGCTTAGTAGACGCGGGTAAGATATGCAAAATGTATAGAAGGTGTATAATAAGAAAGTCGAATGAGAGAAAATAAGATGAGCAAAAGTAGAGAATAAAAGAAGATTGTCTTACGGCTTCGTAGACATGTTTTGTTTATACTTAGCGTTACGAGGCTGGATTGCGCTCGCTAGGCAGACTCGGGCTTGATGCGGTAGCTACGTCAGGCATGTATAAGAAACTGGAGTGCTATTTACGCCTCACGAAATCGGGCTAAGGAGTTAGAAGCATGTTAGATTATACTTTATAAAACGCTCTTTTTAGAGCAGTCCCGTAGGAGTCCTGTAATTTGAAAGGTACGATATTATAGACTGTGCGTAGGCTAAGGTATTAATTAATAAGAGGGTTCGGCGCCTCGTGAAATAAATTAATCATAAAGGAAGAAGAGCTAGAGGGGAAGGAGATGTTTTATATATCTCCTAGAGTGCTAGAACACTTTAAATTATACCTTTTAGCGGGGCACCTTATAGGGATCGTTGCCTCTCGCAATAATATTATAATAAATATTACTTTGTATTATTATTATCGTGAATTCTATATAAAATACATTTAATTAAAGCTCTATAAAATGCCGGAAGATATATAAAGTGATCTAATTTAGGATAAAACCTTCCGCCCTAAGTCAAAGCTAATTCCGGAAGGAAAAGGGCTATTTAAAGACGACTTCGTATATATCGACTTCTTACCCCAGATTAACTTACCTTATTATATTAATAAAATAAACCCTTTGGCTATATTCTCTCTCTTTTTTACCGATTCAATTCTCGCCTAAATCGTTGCTTTTACTAATCAAAATATAAAAGAACTAGAAGACCTCTTGTTACCGGAATGTAAAGCTCACAGCTAATACTTCATAACCCTCGTAAAGATTAAGGTATACTTCGGAATATTAATATATATATCTCTTTATAAGGAGAACGAGATATATGCGTATTAGAGTACAGATAAGGACGATTTAAAGCATGCCTGCGCATAATATATATCACGGAACCGGTTTTAAATCCTTAATAGACGATTTTGCTTAAGTGATCTAAATATTAAAAGCATACCTTTTACATTTGATAGAATAAGCTTACAAGCTTTAGGATGCTTTATTTGCTTATATTTTATAAGTAGGACCATTTAATTAGCATATCCAGGACGTATCCTGTCAATTATAAACGCCTAAGCGTAATATAACTATAAATAAATACATGAAAAGATTTACCGGACGAGCAAAAGAAACTATAATTATACCAAGTAAACCGATCCTAATTGATTATAAGATTTAAGTAATAGCATAATACAGTTATTTCCTTCGATAAGTATTTCATATTAAAGGTTTAACGGCAAAAGATAGTCCACAAAGAATCAAAGTACCGAAGGAATTAGGAGGTAAAGCTAACGGTATAAGAAGAAATAAGACTTAAGCGGTTATAATTCACTTAATCGAGTAATTATTGTCCTAGCGATATATCGTTTACTTAGACAACTTATTCACATCTAACGCTTTACTGGATTACTTCCGGACTCTGGAATTTAATGTAATTAAAACTGCCCGAGTTAATGCCGGCATTATTCAACGCATTTACGACTTAAAGATGAAAAACGGCAAAAATAAGAACTCCCGGCTTAAGTATAATATAATATATATAGCTATTTCCCTCTCTCGTCGAGTATGTCATATATTATAAAACGATAATACCCCTGCTATATTTCTTACTAATTGTATGAACGGATCTAGTACCGTCAAGACGATTCGACACAGGCCTAGCAAGACTTCAACGAATGCCGCAGCTACGAGAGTATTCTTTAATAAAGAATATACTAAAGAAATCGACGAGCTTTTGTTTGCGTAGTTATATAATTAATTCATGAATACTATAGATATAAGAGATCAATTAAAATCTTATAACTTAAGCAAAAAGATGATTAGAAAAGGAGGTTGGCAAGTTATATAGCATTAGCTTTTATATACTATTTTAGTTAACTGTTACTTGCTGTCGATTCATGCTAACGCAGAAGATTATTCGCATCTCTTTAAAGACGACAAGTGAACGAAACAAGTAGAATTCAGGAAAGTAATTATAAAAGCATTATTATATGCGGCAGGGGACCGTCCAGGTACAAGGAAACGCCCTGTTTCTGAGGTATATCACCTTCTAGTTCAAGTACCGGATAGTCTATATACGCAAGTTAAGATATTATAGAGAAAGAATTATAAGAATTGCCTTAAAAAGCGATTTTATAACCCCTTTAAGCTCCCGGCGAAGCAGCGCCGAATATTAAGTAAGATCTTACTTAATATTTAGTGACCTTATACTAGACGTACCTCTTAATACGGCTGTAAAGAGTGCCAGGTCTATTTATAAATAAAAGGGAATTGCTTTGCCTAGTATTATAGAGATATATAAATAATTACTCAATCGCTGAAAACCCGGCTCTTTAATTAGCTTAAACCCCTGTTTCGTCTAATTTTCACTAGTCTGGCACTCCATGGGATACGGTGATACGGCTATTACCCTTGCCTTTCGTTACGTAGCCCACAACTAGCCACAGTCTCACTAGCCACAAGTCTAGGTGAAACGACGAGGCAAAGCCACCACTAGCTTACGAGCCACAGCATTAAAGATTAGATAAGAAATGACTAAACAAAACGCCACACTAAAGTCCTTACGCTCTCTCTCTCTTCAAAGAACCTTCTCTCTAAGCTTATCAGCTCATTTCAAAAGCACATACAAAGTTGGTTATCCTATTCACGGTTTGCAACAACCAATGAACGGTAAGCCATATTCCTTGTCCGCTATCCCTATATGTCCTTATATATCCCCCTCATCCCCAGCTCTTGCTCTAATTCAACATCCAACCTTCATCATGACTGCTCTCTCCGCAGCCCGAACCTTCAATACATTCCACAGCAACACGACTGCTCTACCTGCGGAGATCACAACGCAGATCATCGTTGCGGACGCTCAGCCGCTACCGCTTGGCGGCGGCGTTACAACACATAGTACACATTACCCAATTGCATCGGTATCACAAACTCTTCGTTCGATCTACCTCGACCACCCTTACTCACCTTCTACGAAAGGCAAAACGACAGCACCAATCAAGCTCAAGATTAGCGAAACTCTCGAGTTCAGCGATTTGAGAAGCCTGGCAGCCTTTTTCGAAGACGGTCCTAGTCGAAATGCTGCAATTCCACATAACGTTCGATCCCTCAGTATATCCTATATCGACGACCATACTGCCATAGGTTGGGGGCGATGGACGACCGACTATGCTTACGAAGCTTTCGAGCATCTTCATAGAAATTGGGACTTGATGAGAATATCCTGGCTTCGACTCCACCTACCTTACTCACAAGCCATATCTTCTGTCGACGACCCTGGGGTATGGTGCCTATTGAAGATTCGTAACCTTCGACATTTAAATATCCTTGGCCCATACTGTTGCATCGCATCTAATGTGCGCAAATGCCTGAGGGCGCAAACACACAAGAAGAACCTGTTCCCGTGGCGCCCGCTTGGCCTGGAAAATGCTGGAGGAAAGGATTGGCTACATCGTCAAGGGCAGACACCATGGCAGGTGCAATACGAGTGGCTCGAAACTCGGTACAAGTACCTACACCACCGAGGAATCGTGACTAAAAGACGTGCGAAACAACGACAGGCCTACCACAAGCGGCAGAAATAGTGGCCTATGCTGTCGAAACGAAGGAAGCGGCGTCATGTTTAAATCCAAGGTTTAGGTCTAAGTATAGTAAGTTGCTGCTCTCAATCTAGTCACCACGTTCCTTTAATAGCAACCTCCTCTCGAGTCACGCTCAAATGTTTAACCTCTTCTGAATTGTTTTAGGGCTTCCTTGGATATACCCCAGCCTTCCTGCTTGAGCGACATGGACTTAGCAAGCGATTGATGCTACTTGATGGGAAGGGCTATATTGGGACAACCAGAGTGTAGGTGCGCTCTACTTGGAGGTTTCCTTACTGCGGAAGAGCAAGAAGACGATAGCATGGAACAGTCCCAGGTTGGACCTTCACGAATGACGGCTTTATTGAATCCGATGGTGACCCTGCAAACTCAGCTCATCACGAAGTCAGATCGATATCCAGTGCGTCTCCCGGAATATCACTACTGTTGAGTGCAGGATGGGAAACAATTGAGTCGGTTCCTCTAGAATTGGAAGTAGAGCTCACACCTTCGGCTAAGGCTAAGTCGAAGAAATCGAAATTTGCAGCGCAGAGGGCCATGTTTACCTTTGATAGCTAGCTAGCTAGTGCACAAGAAGTACATCGCTTATTTCGGTATTTAGATAGTGGGGATAGACCTTGCTCTGCATGTAGAATGGAAGAGCTGCGAAATTAATGGCACCGAGGAGGTGAGTATAAATATTTACGGACTCGTTATGGATATATCTTAGGCTCTTCAATGATTGACGGTAAGATCTGGAAGAAGGGCGACAGCCGGCGAGTATGAATTCATTGTCGCGTTGCCAAGTAGGTAACTGGTGCCATGATAACAAAGGGAAGGGATTGGTAGCTCTTTGGCTTGAAGCTTGCCAGGTGAACGGTATGTCTCTGGAAGCTGCATCTTCCGTTAGTGTGAATGCGATCTTAAGTCATATGACATATCGATTACGGTATCCTCGACTACTGTGTGCTCGACCGTCTCTTCAGGGGCAAATGATGGAGACGAGGATGTGATTATGTCACTTTGTACTGGTTTAATCTGCTTTGAAATCGCTGAGTGGTTGATATTGTATAACTAAGTGAATAAATACAGAAGTAAAAGCGCCTCTTCCTTCTTCTCCTTGGCAGCCATAAATGGGGCTGCTAATTTGGACTCAGAAATCATAGTTATGGCTTTCTAGCTTTTGACTCTTCAGTCCAATCTTACAGGCTGAGTACGGCCTAGAGAGAGTAAGCAAGTTCCTAGTTTGGGCTAGACACATACACTAACACAATATGCTCGAACAACAGGAACCATTTACCCAGGGCTACTTAGATACTACCGTCAACCGAGTTGTCGAACGCATCAGCCACGTTCTCGGCAAGCACACGCTCAGCGATAAGGATTCCATAATAGTAAATAGTACTATCGAACTTTCATGTGGCATATTCGACAGGCTCCGCCACAGGGAATGGCTCCATTACTGGGACATTGCAGCCGCTGGAGATGACCGATAGGCGTGTGTTTGTAAAGCTTGGTCTCAGTATCCCACTCCACAAGAAAGGTGCGAATGGCGAGATTACACCTCTCCTAAACCCCCTCCGTGGCTGGAAAACGGCGATCGACAACTACAGGCGCGAAGCTAAGAACGATCTCAACGGCTCACTAGTGTACCTTGCCCGTTGAATATGGATGCAAACCACTTCACACTACTCGAGATCAATAAACAAACGAAGATAATATATCACTACAATTCGATGGGAAGCCGTAAGATTATTTGTCGCAAAATGAAGTCTACCCCAGTGAGATGAGTGGTAGAGGAGGAATTTAAGTATTTAAATTTTGGGTATGCTAAGGCGGTAAGTACACACCCTAATATTCTGCCATGCGCTAATTCGGCGGCCAGCCTACTCCCCAGCAGAAAGACGAATGGAGTTGTGGCTTGATGGCTATACGCAACGCTAAACAGCGAATGATTGGACTGACAGTTGGCAGTTGGAGTGACGCGGTGGATCCAGACCGAATAACTATGGATATAGTAGGGGATTGTAAGATGTTTCTTGAGAACGACACTCTTCAGCCAGGTTTCCGGATCAAGAAACGCAAAAGGGTTGAGGGTGTCCAGAATACTGTTCCTGAGCCAGGTCGCAGTTCCAAAAGACTCAAGCAGTTCAGCTAGGGATCCCAAATGGCCCCTTAGCTCAAGGCACTTCCAGATTGTCCGGCTATTTGATGTTCAGATAGCTTTCAATGAGGAGCCTGAGTCGGTCTCCAAACCAAGATAGTAGAGGACCACATTTTGACCCCTCCATTCTAGAATAGACTTCGCGAGATCAGCCCCTTCATGATGCCAGTTTGTCCCCATTGATGCAGAACTTTGTTGCTTAACTACACAAACCTTCTATTCACCAGAGGGGCTCAAATAGGGTCTACATACTAAAAATAGCACCTTTCCAGTGTGAGCAAAAATAATCACGTTAATCGATTAATAATCAGATTAATTGATTAAATTAGATTAGAATTAGGTTAATAGAAAATTAGCTTGATTAAATTAGAATTAGATTAATAAATTTAAATTAATCTAGATTAACCTGATTAAATATATAATTTATAAAAATACTAATTTAATTAATAAAATCCTGTTTATTTACTTAAAATAGATATTGCTATTACTAATCGCTTTATAAATATTATTAATGTATCATATTAATAAACTATTAATCATATATTATATAAAGAATAAATAACTTAAAGATCAAATTTACTTCGCTTAAATTAGCCGAGTCTCTAAAGCTTTAATTGACTTTATTTTGAGTACATTTTAAGCCTTATTCGGACTAGCCATAAGAGTTTAAGCCTAATTAGGATGCGGCTCTTGTATTAATCATATTAA
Organism: Rhexocercosporidium sp. MPI-PUGE-AT-0058; assembly: GCA_020746875.1. Lineage (NCBI taxonomy): Eukaryota > Fungi > Ascomycota > Leotiomycetes > Helotiales > Rhexocercosporidium > Rhexocercosporidium sp. MPI-PUGE-AT-0058. The sequence continues at coordinate 3,062,748 of JAGTJL010000004.1, read as the reverse complement.
TCGATTAACGCTTGATTAATTTGATTAGATTAGATTAGAATTAGATTAATCTAAATTTTTCTTGATTAGATTTAAATTAATAGCCATTAATCTAATCTAATCTAATCATTTTTTACACTGCACCTTTCCGCTATACAGTAGGGTGCAAAAAGTCTACGCGCGCCAAGAGGTGCTAAAGAATTATGCCTCGCCGCTTTTAAACGCGTCTCTTACCAAAAACATTACACTTTTACAATCTTTCAAAATGCCTCGAAAAGAGCTTTCTTCTTATATACGTGCTCGAATCGTAGAGCTTAAGTCTTGCGATTGGTTAGTTCCGCGAATTCATTCTAAATACCCTGAGATTCCTTCGTCTTCGATTCATACGACTCTTCAAAACTATCCTATCAACACCTCAGATTTTACGTCGAAACCACGCGCCGGTAGACCTCGAGCATTAACGGAAGAATAACGAGATTATATGTTCGATACGGTAACTCATACGAATCCTCATATCAAGATGCGAGACTTACTTCGAGAAGTCAACGACGACTGTAAAAAGCGGACGATACAAACCCTTCTCCGCTCGATGAATAAAAAAAAGTAGCTTCAAAAGAAACGACCGTTTATTACGCCTATACACGCAAAAGCGCGACTCGAATGGGCGATTCGCCACCAGGCGTATACTTTAAACGATTAAATAAAGGTTTCGTGGTCCGACGAGTGTACGATCGAAAGAGGAGTCGGAGTAAAACCGACGTGGACATTTACTCGCCCAAGAGATTAATTGCGAGAAGGAGATATACAACCGGTTCGATGCTTAGGGAAAGGGGTAAAGAAGATGTTTTAGGCTGCTTTCGGACACAATCGAAGGACCGGGTTAATACCTCTCGATGGAGATCCTCTTGCTGCTCGAAATGGTATTACTTCGTGGGTTATTCGAGCGTTATACGAAGCTTTTCTTCCAGAAGTCGTCGTTAAAGGAGGAGAGTTTATGCACGACGGAGCTAGTCCACATCGAGGGAATATTATGAAAGCTATACTTCGAGAAATACATATTCGAGTAATGGAATAGCCTCCTTACTCTCCGGATTTAAATCCAATCGAGAACCTTTAAGCTTTAATAAAGGCGGAATTGTATCAATTACACCCGGAGCTCGAGCATGCCCCTGATACGGATGAGACTTTAAATGCGTTAATTTAAGAAGCACAAGAAGCATAACATAATATCGATAATAGGATTTTATATAGATTAGCTACTACGATGCATCATCGAGTTCAAGATGTTATCAATGCCAAAGGGTGGTATACAAAATATTAGACTTCTTTGTTTACTTTTAAAAGCAGCGATATCAACAATACTAATCGAGTAAGTGGCTCCCTTAGCACCTCTTGGCGCGCGTAGACTTTTTGCACCCTACTGTAATAGTCACCTCGCTCCTTTTCAGTTTCCTCACAACATCGACTCCTCCACTAAAGTTATTCCAACACTAAGTCATCTCACTTCTACATCCACACATTAACAACCCATAGCCTATAATCGTTACCTTACATAAGGAGTGAGATTGACGTGGCTGCTTGTGGAAACTTCTAGAATCCGCCATACTTCACGTGAGGGCAAGAGCTCTTCTTCTACTATTCGTCTGCTTACAGGGGTCAATTCCACGGTGGCAGAAAGGCTAATCAATATAGTACACCAATTTTTAACACCAAAACAACTACGGCTAACAATCCAGAGCATAGTGCTATCGACAATTGTACTAGCTACAATTATCCCTCCTAGCTGTGAAACTTGAAATTTGCTCTTACCATGGCTAGGAGGCTAGGTTCCTGTGAAATCGTACTCCACTTGGTTTAGCTTTACGGGAGTCTGGGATAAGTACTCCTGTCTGCGCTTTTTTCGGATATCACGATCAATGAGGGACAGGATGAACACAGCATTAGACGATTTCACGATGTCGGTGATATAGGCCCATACATAACGTCCTCAACGGAAAAATTGCCATACCAAGCCTCAACCTAGCCAATCAAGCCCCCTCTGTCCCAAAAAGCTCCGTCCAATCACTACACTTTTTTATTTCCTCCTCACTAACAGTCGGCTTCACCTTGTCTAGCACTGTGAAGAAATCCTCAACTTCGACATCCGGCTCTAGGAGCTGCGAGGCAGGCACTGTACGCCAGCTCATTGGCATTGCACCGTCGTCAGTAGCCTTACACGGGGTGAGCTTTTCGGCTCCTTCGTGTGTTACCTGAAGGTTACCGTATCAGTAGATAAACAAAACAATGCGGAAGATTTGGTTGAAGAACAATCTGGACGAGAAAATACCTTCCGCCAATGTTTAGAACTCGAAACCTTTTTCACAGGCTGATTCAGCGCATCCTGCACCGCAATACTAATATCACTCCCCGAAAGGCCTTTCGTCCTTTCCGCAAACTTCTTATAATCTTCTTCAGTAAGATCTGCCATGCTCTCGCCCACGTGAATTTTGAACATCTGCTCACGTGCTTCCTGATCTGGGAGTGGAATGTAAACTTTTCTCTGGAAACGTCGGCGGATAGCAGGGTCAAGGGACCAGGGGAGGTTGGTTGCTGCGAGTAGGAGTACCCCTTCGTTGTCGTGGCCCACACCGTCGATTTGTACCATGAATTCGGTTTTGAGACCGGACATATGCGGGTTGTGACCGGGCGCGTCACGACTGCCACAGAGAGCGTCGAGCTCGTCGATGAAGATTACCGAGGGTGTGTTTTCGCGGGCCATTTGAAAGAGGGTTTTGACGAGCCTAGCGAGATGTGTTACCAGGTGATCAAGGACCCAATGTCAGAATGCGAGTATTGAGACAGCATCAGAGACTAATCAAGACACCGTGTGACAAGGCTAACAGGCAATCCCAGCCACTCCGCTCAAGTCTATTCTATCACTTGAACTAGAACAGGATTCTTACGATCATGCGAGAAGCCTCTAGCACGACTCCAAATAATTCAACCGCTTGAGAAAATGCCAGAATAAAGAAAACAGAAGAGACTCACTTTTCACTTTCTCCCATCCACTTACTCATAACATCACTACTACTAATACTAAAAAGCATCGACTCAGCCTCAGTAGCCACAGCCTTTGCCAGATAACTTTTCCCCGTGCCAGGAGGACCATAGAGCAAAATCCCTCTCCTTAGTTTTCGCTTCCCGCTAAACATCTGCGGAAACTTTACCGGTAGGATAACAGCCTCCTGAAGCTCTTCCTTTGCCGCTTCTAACCCTGCAACGTCTTCCCACTTTACATCTGGGCTCTCCTTGACTATGGCACTTGCGAGAGATTCTCGGAGTTGTTTTTCTCCTTCGCCAAGACTTGATGGGTCGATTCGCTTGCCGTCTTGGTCTGAATTTGGTAGGAAAGGGTTCGAGGATGAGGGTGGCGGTTTGCTGTTGCCTGGTTTGGATGAGTATGGGTTTGGGGGTTTGAGGTTAGCATTCCTAGAAGAAATGTCCAAAGAATCGAGCCCGTATATCAGTTCCCCTGATTGGTCGTTCTTGACAGTCTTCACCAGCGGGTGCTCATCTGGACACTGGGTTTTCGGCGTATAGCATTCTCTGCACAACGCAAAATCACATTCCTCGCAATAGAAAAACGGTATAGGACTCCCACCAATTCTGCTAGCACAGCAATTACAAACCCACTGATCCATTGGGCAATTCTTATCCGTTTTGACGAGTTTCGTCCACATAAAATGCCAGGATTCCTCGACCCACATTAGGTGGCGGAAACAATAGCATTGCATACAGAGATGGATTCGGGTATTGCCTGGAGGCAAGTAAATCCATGCCGCTGTGATTTGTAAGTCACCCGGTATGCCTTCCTTACAATTGTCGCAATAGAAGACTGTATCGTAAGAATAAGCCTGACTCCTCCGTGCTAGATTTGACGTTGATTCTTTCGCTTTCATGATTGTTGCCATTGGGATCTCTTTTGGTAGAGTGCTTCCACCATATCTTCTCAAAACAAGATAGAAAGCCAGCGTAAACTCATCCAAGGAGAATGTTCCATTGCCGTCTAGGTCAGTCAAGTCCCATATCTTAGCCATGTCTTCGCTCGGTAGCAATGAGCCACAAAGCGCCTTGAATTCGTCACCTTTCATGCAATCCATTTTTCCTTTGGCTTCGAACAAGTCCTTGCACATATATCGAAGAGTTCCCACGCTCAGGCGAGAGTCAGGAGCTTCTGATCCGATAGGTCCTTCATCGATTGGTATTGATGTTGGGTATTGTCCTTCAAAAATCTCACGCATATACAATGCTCCCAGAAGCGGAGTTTCGGGAAGACAGCAGAAGTATGAGATGTCAAACACAGGAGGCTGCCAACTATACGGACGGGTATTCTTCACCCATTCGACGTAGTATAACTCCTTATTGTAGGGACACAAGTTTGTCCTTTCTGAAATGGTCCACCCAGCTGCGTACATCTCATTTAACTTCTCCACCAATTTGCCTGGAAGGCCGTGCGCGCTATACCATCTGTTCTGAAACTGAATGATGATTGATTCGCCCTGACCGAAAAATATATTGGTAATTGTTGAAGGTTGAAGTGCGTATGAGGCCGGCCCTCGAGTTGTCATGGAATTTGAGGCTTCTGTATGGAAGATATTTGGGAACGAGCCGGTCATGGAGAGTCGAACGTATCCGTCACGGTATGTTATAAACCATCCACCTCCAGGACTGAATGTGAGGTTCAAGACATTTCCCCGGTTCACGTCGGCTTGGAGGTTGGGGTGCAATGTCGAAGCGCCTAGGTTGTAAAGATAATTAGTCAAAATTGGATTCTATCCTGTGGGTAATTGAAATTTCATGGAGATAGAATTTCAATCGAGTATGTGATACTCACATAATCCACTCTTTCTTTGCCAATACTGCAGCTCACCCGGGCCAAGTGAAGCCCATGCAAGATCACCTAGCAAGGAGAAATCATTAAGCAAGAGCGACGCTGCAGTGTTCATACCATTACTTCCATGCCGTTAGCTTTGTTCGAACGCCTTGTTGGGATTACGCACTGCTTGATGTAGACATTATTCCCAATGATCCACGAGCCTTCCTTATGACCGAAAATGAAGAATGCCATTTTCTCTATTGAGAAATATATGGAAGCAAGATAGAAATCGAAGAAAGCAGGAAAACATTTGACCCGGTCTGCTAGTCATGTGTTGGTTTCTTTTCAAGTGAGGCTGAGATTTGCTGACGTGGCAAAAAGAAGCACAACTAACAAACGCCTATGTCTCTAATGATGGACTACATTTGTGACAGAATCATTTCTTCTTGACTTGGTGATTGGACGTACTCTGTACCCTGCGAAAGCGGCGGTGGATCCGTGCACGCGGGTGTGAGAACTGTGCGTCGCGTATAGCAATGGGTGCAGCTGAGCAAGGGGAAGAGAGGAAGAGAACGAAGGGGTTGGTGACAGAGCTGGTGAGGGGAAATCATGTTGGAGGAAGATTCTCTTATGAAAAACTGCCACCGAGTGAAGAAAGTACAAAGATTAAATATGTATAGGAGAGGTTGCCTGGTGTGGGTTGCTTGGTGTGGGCATTTTCGTCTCCCTTCTCCGACGCCTTTTGATAAATTCCTTGGCACATCCTTGGCACGGAACATCAAAAGTCAGCGATTTGTTTACATGTACATTATCATCAAAACAATCACTTTTTGCACCCAAAACACTATTAAAACAATGCCAGGTGACACAGTTTACGATTCTACAGATAAAGGTACACTACGGCCTAATGAATCGACGATTCCAGAGGTTGGTAAGCGCTTCCAGCCTATGAAAATTGACGATAGGCCTGTTCATATCCAACTCCCTGAAGGCACCACCCCCTCGACCCGTACTCTCTATTCCGGCTGTATTTTGCAGATAAAATACTCGATTTAATTGTAGAATCAACTAATAGATACGACAGGAAAGTTAGTGAGGCCCCTTACGCAAAGGGGAAGGATTGGTATCCAACGAATCGTCAGGAGATTCTTACGCTTCTAGCCCTTCGTATCTATATGACAATTACGGTGGAAAACGAAATAAAGGATTACTGGAGTACCTCTCCTTTATATGCAAAACACCCCATTTGTATGTCACTTAGCAAACATCGGTTTGACGAGTTACATATTAGATATAGGGTGGGGTCAAATATAGATTCAACATATAGTCGAGTATATACCCCACTACTACCACTACCCCCCCTCTTCCCTTTCCTAGCTAATATATTATAGTTAGAGCCACTTAGCTCTTATATCCAGAAAACAAACCTCCAACTTTGGAGCCCAGGAACCAATCTATCAGCTGATGAAATCATGGTCCCGTACGACGGCCGTTCTCATGAGACTACTCATATTCCTGGAAAGCCACACCCAGATGGCGTAAAGATATGGGCAGTGGCTCAAAATAATTTCCTCCCAACCGAGAGAAAACTCAGTATTAGAAAAAGAAAAAAAATCTTTTAACGGGAAGTCAGTACTGCAGTCTGCAGCTGCTAAGAGCAGTTTACATAGGGACAGTTCTGAGTTGAGGCATAGGGAGTGGAGTATTAAAGGATTTAGTGATGATATAGTTTGATAAAGAATTTAGAACACTTGGGTATCTGCGACTATCCGGAATAATACTCAGTCTTGGGACTCGCTTTTTGTGATTTCTGTTTTAAATTTAATATAGCTAAAATACTTAGTACTTGAGGGTATCTCTATTAACAGCCTCCACGCTTATTGCCTTTGCAATTCCTATGATATAAGTTCTGGGATCCAGACCTGGCAGTATCTATCTGCGTTGTCTTCGCATTCTGTGTATGGAAGACAGCAATCTCAGCGGCAGAAGCCTATCCTTGGACCGCTTGCAGCGATCTTTCTGAAATATTCCGACTATAAGGTCTTCATTCTCTGTGGCCAATTCCGAAATACTTGATACCAACGAATTCTGGCGATGCCACCTGCATTCTCATAAAACTCAATGGGATATCCTCCTAAGCAATAACGGAATGGACTTCTGAGTCTGGTTGAATATCGACAGGAGGATGCCCCTTTCTCATATATATAAAGACGTGTCCCTCCGGCCTTGAGATGGTGTTCGGGCGAGCACAGAGAACCCGTCCTGGATCCTCTCGGGATGTATAGAGCTCAAGTCGAGGTTCGTAAACGGAAAGTGTAATTCGGCGGGATTGTTGGCAGACCTTGAGCATCGCAAAAGGGCCGACGGCCTAGACACAGCTGTCCTTGCGCTAATCATTGATCCGGATAATAATTTCGGGAGGTCGTTGAGCTGGTAAAGCGAACCACTATCGTCTCGCGAAGCTCTGGAGGGAGCCGGGAAAATTGATGGAATTCAGCGTCGACCGGTTGACATTCGGTGATTTCTTGCGAGGCTATTGAGGACTGCCAAAAGCTTTGGATTTCTTTAGGAAGGGGTATAGATAACGAAATTCGGGTTGTGGGTGCGCCTAAACCAAATTAAGTCGATTGATCAATTGTTAGAGAGTCATCGGCTCGTCCGCGGAGAGATTTGATAAAGCCTTGAGAAGAATTAGCATTAATCAGTCGGGGAGTAGGTGACTGAACTTGTATTGTCTGGTATAGAGATGTTTCCCTTTGAATTGCAATTTCAGCTTGAGGTTGAAGTTACGACAATGCAGTTCCACTCCCACAGCCACATTTGTTCGCTTAGCGCTTAGAGCCTGGCCAAGATTGGAAGTGTGGAAGTGTGGCGGCAAAGACGCTCCAAAAATAATTGCCGCCAGGCCCATGCCAAATAAGGCAAAGCCATTTTCGACGTTTCTTCACTAGGCCGGGAGCCGGTTCTGCCATCGCACCTGCACCTCTTCTAACAAGCAGCCAATTCTAGTACCGCTCCACTTCCAACAAGCAGCTATTTTTGCTGCCACACTTTTTCATCGTTCCAACATGCAACCAACTCCTTTGAATAAGCAGCCATTTTTGGTGCCACACCTCTTCCAACAAGCAGCCAGTTCTGCCATCACACTTTTACATCCTTCGAAAGAGCAGCCATTTCTACTGCCACACTTTTCCTAAGCAGGTCATTTTTTAAATATTCCGGCAAAACTAAAATTAAAGCGAAAGGTTTCCGGGTTTTTTTTATAATTTTTGAATTATTAAATATTTTTCTAAACTTTTATAACTTTTAATTTCTTTTATAATATATTATAATAATCTGCGAAGTATTAAATATAAAACGTATATATTATTTCTTTTTTCTTATCTTCTTATACGTCGATTTGTTTTATAATAAGATATTTTGCGAATCGCAAGCGGACCGCTAATAATGAATTTATCTCGAACAGGTCTCCGAATTCCAGGATAATTTTAATTAATTCGGGGATTTAATAATAATAACTTTCAATATTTAACTCGATATTAAATATATTATATCTTTCTTTTAAGAAAACTCTAATAATAATCCTTGATCTGAGATTATAAGTTCTTTTAATAATACTTTTAATTAGCTTTACGATATTTATAATATAAGTAAAGTTAAATTCGGCTTTAAGAAGCGCATGAAGTTTTAAAATATAACGCTAAATACGGTTTATCGCCGTAGCTTATAAATCCTCTTTTATTAATTCAATTTTTATTTTAAAGATAATTTTCCGAAGTCGACCTAACTCGGCGTTTATGCATTTGATAATAAAATCTTATAATTCCTTAAGAAAATTAAGAATTATATAAGCAAATTATACGTTTAATTATTTAAGAAAAGATTTATCCAGTAAACGGTAGCTAGCGGTATTAAGCGGAGCTAGGTCGGGGCGTTAATTTATAAAGAGAATTTAAGCTAGCTTTTTTATAATTTCTTTTAGAGATTTAATTAACATAAAGACTTAAGTTTTCTTTTATTAATTAAACTTTAGTATAAGATCTAGTACGAGATTTTCTAAAAGATTTAAAATTACGGGCTCTTTAACCTTTAAGCTGGGATTATTTATTAAGAAGGCCTCGATCGGCTTAAGGAATTCGGAAAGATTAATTAAAAGTTTAAAAAAAAATTATAAAAATTATAAAAAGCGGGATTAAGTTTATAATTTTATTGACTTTTAATCCGGAATCAAGAGTCGCGATTAATTATTCGATTGCTTTAAGAGCTTTAATTCTTAATCTAAGATCCGGAATCAGAGACGCTAGATTAATTATTTAAAAAGCAGCGATTTTTAATCCGGGATTAAGAGTTATTATTAATTATTTTGTTTTTTTAAGAATAACTTCTTATTTACTAATTATAAAAATATACGTCTCGCTTTTATTTAAAAAGTCTTTTAATAATATAATCTCATTCTTATTCGTAAAAACAAGAAATTTATAATAAGAAATTTTAAATTTAATCTTAGCGAAAGCTTTATTTAATAAAAAAGTTTAGATTTTCTCAAGGAAATCTGCGTTATCTTTTTGCGCTATTTAGCACTGATTAATAATGCTAAGCGAAAGCCCAGTGTTCTTCCGACTTTCTAGCGCGCCTTTTCCTTCGATTCGCTTTAATTAAGTTTTATCGAAGATAAATTTATTTAAGATTTTAATTATTAAAAGAAATGGCTTGACTTTTTCTATTAGCGTAATAAGCTGCTTTCGGGTTTTATAAAAGGTTTAAATAATAAGGAATTATTATTCGAAACATTTAAGATATATTAACTGTAATTCAAACTGATCTCTAGCCTTCTAAATCCTCTTTACTTCCCTCCGAAGTAAATAAATAAAGATCTTAATACGTAATCTATACTAAACCTGTAAACCTTCCGTAAAACCCCCGACTCCTCTTATATTAGATTCTACTCCTAATATTACCCCTTTCTTAGAATCTTGTCCTTAAAATACGAAGTAATATAATAATAATATAATATAACGAACGTAAATCGGAATACATTCGGGCTTAACTCCTTTAAATTAAAAGTAATTTACTCGTAAAGTAAATAATAATATTATAGACTTAAATCGAAATATAAACGGATTCAGATTAATAATAATTTGCGTAATTAAGCGGTATAGCGAATTCTGCCGTAAGTTACTTATATTTTAGCCCTTAAATAAATCTAATCTTTAATTAATATTATTATCTTTTCTTCCGATTTAGCTTCGCTATCCTTCCGTCTTCTTTTTATTATATTATATTATACTATATTAAATTATATATCCGACCTGCCTTCGATATAACTTCGATTTGCTGCCGCTACGCCCGCTACCTCGCTAATAGCGTAATAGATTACGTTTATGCCTTTTCGAAGGTTAATAATATTAAATATAATCGCTGCCGCGATTAGAAGTTCCGGTATATCGCCGTAAGTACTCTAATACTCTTTTATTAGTATTAAAGCATTCGTATTAACTTTAATAGTTTTTTAAGAAAGTATACGACTTTACTTTAAAGCTACTTATAATTTAAGATAACTTCGCTGCCGGTATTACTTCGGCCGACGAGGTTTAAGACTTAATTATTACCGTAATAACCGCGGTAAACTGATTTATTCGAGCCGCCCGGTTTATCGGCGCTAACGCCTCGTTTCCCTTTTATCCCGCTCTTACTATTCCTCGTTTTACTGCCGCTGCTACTGCTGCTACTCCTGCCGCTATTATTACTATTGATACCCTCCTTTACTAGCTTCTCGTTACGTAGAACGAGATTAACGCTCTCCTTCGGGAGTTATTACGTCGTATTCCTGTTAATATCGATGTGCCTTCGTATTACCTTCGTATTAATTTTAATAAGCCCTTAAAAATAAAGTTAAAAAGAAAAAGGATAAAAATAAAAACGAGAATATAAAAGAAGATCTTCGGATCCGCCGCTTCTTCTCTTTTAGTAAAGGCAGCCTCGAGTTATAAATAACGCCTTCGGGCTTTTATTATGAAAAGAAGAGATTTAGTGTGAATGATGATTACATTACTTCGGGAGAAACTAGGTCTATATAACTACTTTTAAGCGCCAAGCTATTTAGCTCTCGCATCGGCTATTTGCTCTCGCATCGATTATTAGCTTTATATTGAAACTAGCTTGGTTTTAGAACTAGCTTTATATTAAGACTAGCTTTGTATCAAGACTAGCTTTGTATCAAGACTAGCTTTGTATCAAGACTAGCTTTGTATCAAGACTAGCTTTATATCACCAGGGCTTCCGAGGTTTAAAACACGGAAGCTTAAGGCTTCTGAAAGTCACTGTTTTAGCCCTAAATAACCCTTTACCGGAAGCTTAAAGCTTCCGAGGTTCAAAGCACGGAAGCCGGAGCTTTATGCGAAGGTAGTGGAGTTATGGAAAGGTATGCTTTATACCGAATACGGTAATATGCTTAATATAATCTTATAGCCCCCCGTAAGATATATATAAGTATTTATATTTTATCTTATACTTTATTTTATTTTATATAGAAGATTTTAAATTTAAAGCATTTATAAAATTTAATTATTTATTATTATCTAGACCTTTTGTAAATCCATCAGTTAATTGGACTGTTATATTAACATATAATAAGTCTAGTTTATTATTAGCTATTTCATTTCGTATAAAGTAATAACTTATATCGATATGTTTACTTCTTTTATGGAATTCAGAGTTATTAGCTAGTTTTAAAGCTAATTCGCTATCTATTAATAGCTTTAGTATAAGTGTTATTTTATTATTAAGAAAGTTATTAAAGTAGTTTATTAAATTATATAAATATAATATTTCTTTTATTGCTTCTTTAAAAGCTATATATTCAGCCTTACAGCTTGATAAGGCTACTGTTTTTTAAAACATACTAAGCCAACTTATAATACAGTTATTAACTAAGAATAAAAAGCCGCTAGTGCTTTTACGGGAGCTAATATCTCCACCCCAGTCGGCATCTGTATAGCCTAGTAATTCTAAGAAGCTTTTATTACAGTTATAATAAGTCCTTAAATTAAGGTATTTATTTAAGTATTTCCAAATACGGTCTAAAGCCCTAAAATGGCTTAAATCAGGGTTAGACATATATCTAGCGCATCTATTAACCGCATATGCTATATCGGGTCTAGTTTTAGTTGCTAAATATATTAAAGAACCTACTTATTATTAATATAATTATAAGTCTTCTTTATTAGCTATATCTGCTGCTTTATCAAGCCTAATTCCGGCTTCTATAAGAGTTGTAACAGGATTTAGGTCTCTTTTATTAAATTTATCTAATAATATATTTAAATATTTATTTTAATTTATATAAATTAATTAAGTATTATAATCTAGTTTTATTTCCATTCCAAGGAATTAATGTATTTCACTTATATATTCTATTTTTATAGTTTTTATTAATTTTATTACTATTTCTTTTATAATATCATTATCTGGTCCTATAAATATTAAGTCGTCTACGTAACATATTATAATTATTTTTAATATATTATACGTAAATATTGCTTCGTCATAAGGTAAAGCTTCAAAGCCTAATTTATTTAAGGCCTCTGATAAGTGTTTATACCATAGTCTAGGTGATTGCTTAAGGCCATATAAAGCTTTATTAAGTTTATAGTATAATTTTGAGTTATTATTATTATTATTATTATTATTATTATTAAAGGTTTTTATTAACTTATATATATTATTATTTTTATTATAATATCGTTCTTAACCTATTAATTATTCCACGTATATTTCGGCGTCTATTTTAGCGTGTACAAAGGCATTTTTAACGTCGTATTAATATAATTTCCATTTATTTACTATTACTAATATAAATATTAACTTATAAGATTCTAGTCTACAAGTAGCCGAAAAAGTCTCTAAATAATTAAGGCCTAATACTTAATCAAAGCCTTTAACTACCCATCTTAACTTATATTTTATAATATTATTATTTAAGTCTGTTTTTATTCTATAAACCTATCTACCTCTTAAATAAGTTTTATTAGGTAGTAATTCTATTAAATTCCACGTATTTTATAACTCTAATTCGTCTATTTTTAATTTTATAGATTTTAACCAATTATCTTTATTAGCATTATTTATAACTTATTTATAAGTATTTGATTCGTTATTAATATTAACTAAAAGAACTAAGTCTTCGTCTTTTTTATTATCTTCTATAATTAAAGCTATATTTAAAGTATTATTTATTATAACTTGAGGAAAAGTTATTCTTTAACGGCCTGATCCATCGGAGTGAGTATTAATATTACTTCTTGTAATTCGCTTATTTATATTATTATTATTATTATTATTATTATTATTATTATTATTATTATTATTATTATTATTATTATTATTATTATTATTATTATTATTATTATTATTATTATTATTATTATTGTTATTATTATTATTATTATTATTATTATTATTATTATTATTATTATTATTATTATTATTATTATTATTATTATTATTATTATTATTATTATTATTATTATTATTATTATTATTATTATTATTATTATTATTATTATTATTATTATTTCTTATTAATCTTGTATTATAATTATTATTCTCATTATTATCTCTATTATTATTATTATTATTTCCTTCAATATTATCATTAAGTCTTGTATTAATTTCTTGACTTATAAGGTCTTGTATATTTATTTGATTTTCTTTAAATAGATTTATTTCAGGATTATTTACAAATTTATTATCTATTATTTTAATATCTCTTACCCAAAGAGCTTTTTTATTTATAATATCTAGTACTTTATATAATAGATAATTAAATCTAATTAATATTGCTTTATTAGCTTTTGGTTCTAGTTTAGTTATATAATTATTTTTATTTTTATAAAAACATATAAAGCCAAAGGTTTTAATATGATTAATATTAGGGATTTTATTATATCTTATTTCATATAGTATTTTATAGTTTATTGCCGAATGAAAAGTTCTATTATATAAATAAGTAGCTATAATTGCAGCTTCTCCCCACATATAATTAAGCAAATTAACAGTATTTAATAAGCATCTAACCTTATTTAAAATAATGCGATTAATACGCTCTATTGCTCCATTTAGTTCTTTTATATAAATAAGTGCTAATTGATAAGTTATACTATGATTTATTAAATATTCTTTGAATTTATTATTAATATATTCCCCCCTGTTATCAGTTGCAAATATACTTATACGTTTATTATTATTATTATTTTCATTCTTTGATTTATATTCAATAAAAGCGTTATACGCTTCGTATTTATTTTTAAGTAGTTTTATTTCTAAGTATTTGCTATTAAAATCTAAGAAAGTTATAATATATTTATATTTATCGTAAGTTATAAGAGTAATAAGACCGCATAAATCACTCGCTATGTTTTCTAATAAATCAAACGTTTTATTACTAAATTCTTTATTTATTTTATTTATAAATTTGCTTTTAAGGCAACTTTCACAGTTTAGTATTTAAGTATTAATTATATTATTTGATATTATATTATTATAACCCGTTATATTTTTTATTATTTTATCTAAGTAATTCAAGCTTATATGGCCTAATTTAATATATAAGTCCATTTTATTAATACTTTTGATTTCTACTTTATTAATATTTTCAGTAGTAGCTAATATTTGAATATTATTATTATTATTTTTATAAGGTATAATATTAAGGATATATAATCCTTTTATCTTTATTCCTTGTATTATTACTTTATTATTTTTATTTTTAATATAAGTAGAAGTATTATTAAAAATGCTATAATATTGTTTATTTAATTAACTTTAACTTATTAAGTTTATTCCTAATTCTGGCATATAAAGGCAATTCTCAAATATATATATTTAATTATTAGTATTTGATTTTATAAGGATATTTCCATATCCTTTAATTATTATTTGTTTTACTTTCTCTTAATTAACTGACTTATTATATGATTTAAAATCATTAAAATATAATAAATTATAACATATATATATAATTGCGGCAGTATTAAGTGCAAAGGTTTTTATTTGATTATTTTGACTATTTACACTTATTTTCTCAATCCCGTGACTATTTACAGAGTTTGAATTGGAGCCTATATTATTAATATTAGTTATTTTATCAGTTTTTATAAGGGGTATAGTTATTAATACTTGTATATCTTCCATAAGATCTAAATCAAGATCAAAATCGCTAAAGTCTCCAATAGCACTTATAATACTATATAAGACGTTTATATTATCGTCTCGCTTATCCCGAGCCGATTTCTCGGTAATATCAGGTGATTTATCAATCTTTAGGCGTTTCCAGCCTTTCGGCGCCTTCTCAGGAAATAAAAAAGCGCAGTTAGAAGTCACGTGAGAGTATTATTTATAATTAATATAATACTTCTTGCTTTAAGTGGTATTTTTAGTGACTTTATAAGGTTTTTTGCTTTTATTACTACTAGAAGTTATTAAGGCCTAATCTGTATTAGCTTCATTTAATTCTTAACGTTTTAATTCGTTTAATAAATTAGAGAATAACGATTCAAGAATATAAGAATCAATATTAGTTCTTAAAGATTATATTATATTAGAAATTAATCCATCATAATTATCAGTTAAGTTATTAAGAACCCAAGCTATTATTACCTGTTTAAGCAACTCAAGGTTTTTAGCTTTTAACTGATCGCTTAGCTATTTTACCTTATTAAAGTATTCTTCCATTGAATTATACTTAATTAAATGGGTATCAAAGAATTCTCGGCAACTCAAAAATTCCGAGCTAAACCCTTTTAGGGAATAAAAGTTTTTAAGCGATTGCCAAGCTTCAAAAGCACGTGTTATATGCTATATTTACAAAAGAAGGCCATCCTCAATAAGCAATTAGATATTAGAAAAGGCTTTGCCGTTTATTTCATCACTTACTTCATTAGACGCTATTACAGCGTTTAGCGCTTCTTTTGTTAAGAAAGCCGTCATACGAAGTGCCCAAATTAAGTAATTAGCCGAGCCGCTAAGCTTAGCTATAATGATTTTATCAGAAGTCATTTTATCTATTATATATTAGTTATATTTCAAATAAGTATTTGAAGGTATTGACTTAACTTTAAAGATTCCGAAGTTTGAGTTATTCGGAATAGTCTAAGTTTTCAAATGTTAGTTATTGAGCACGTGACCCGTATATATTAAGAGTTATAAGGTAAAATACCTGTTAGTATATAAGAACTTTTAAAATATTCTTGCCGAAGTCACGTTTTTATTTTGCTTTTAGTGCAAGGATGACTAATCCAAAAACTCTAAGACTTATATAATAGATTTATTAATATATAAGTTATGTTTATTATAAGTATGAAGGGTTTTTACCAATAAATATTAAAGATATTCAGCTTTTTGTATTTTAGAAGTTATATAGTTAGACCAGCTAACAAGAGAGCTACGTATTAAAGGGATGACGTAGGTATGAAGGTATAGAGCTGTAGGTATGAAGATATGAGGGTATAAAGCCGTAGGTATGAAGATATGGAGGTATAAAGCCGTAGGTATGAAGATATGGAGGTATAAAGCCGTAGGTATGAAGATATGAGGGTATAGAGCCGTAGGTATGAAGATATGGAGGTATAAAGCCGTAGGTATGAAGATATGAGGGTATAGAGCCGTAGGTATGGTAGGTATGGTAGGTATAGTAGTATATACTAGACCAGCTAGTAAGAGAGCAACGTATTAGGGTATGACGTAGGTATGGTAAGTATGGTAGGTATGGTGATATGAGAGTATTAAGCCGTAAGTATGAAGATATAAGGGTATATAATTTATTATACGTTGAAAGGATCAAGTATAAAAGGTATATAAGAATAGAATTCTGATCGAACCAGTCAATAGAACTCAAGAATGAAGAATATCACGTGAAAACGAAGTATATAAGTATAATTAAAGTAATATAAGATCTCTTGATTAGTTGAATCAAGGTAGAATAGAAGAAGGTGCTATCGGAGTCTCATAACCTGAAAAGAAGAGATTTAGTATAAATAATAATTTCATTACTTCGGGGGAAACTAGGTCTATATAACTACTTTTAAGCGCCAAGCTATTTAGCTCTCGCATCGGCTATTTGCTCTCGCATCGGCTATTTGCTCTCGCATCGATTATTAGCTTCATATTGAAACTAGCTTAGTTTTAGAACTAGCTTTATATTAAGACTAGCTTTATATCAAGACTAGCTTTGTATCAAGACTAGCTTTATATCACCAGGGCTTCCGAGGTTTAAAACACGGAAGCTTAAGGCTTCTGAAAGTCACTGTTTTAGCCCTGAATAACCCTTTACCGGAAGCTTAAAGCTTCCGAGGTTCAAAGCACGGAAGCCGGAGCTTTATGCGAAGCTGGAGCGTTATGCAAAGGTAGTTGAGTTATGGAAAGGTATGCTTTATACCGAATACGGTAATATGCTTAATATAATCTTATACTTAATACCTTAACTTACTTAATAAGTAAGCACCTCTCTGCTTTAATAATAGACTGTCTTAAAAAAAAGCTAGAAAACCTCTTACGGTTAACCTACCTTATTATAACTTAACGCGTATTACTGCTTCGAATCTTATATTTAATTAATAAATTAATTAATTACTTTAAACGCCTTTTTATCTTATTTTATTATTACTTTTACCCTCTCCCCTTTGTCGACAAAGCTTTAAAAAAAAAGCGCCCCCTTACGGCTAGATTTTATTAAAACCCTTATTCCTTTAGTCGAGACTCTCGCTAAAGAACTTAATTACGTCGAAGAATCCGATTCGGACTCGGAGAATAAACCTTAAAACTTCTTTAACGTATCACCGGAGCTTATTACCGTTATAAACGACCTTACCCCTGCTTAATAAGCAAAAGTAAATCTATTAATTAAAGACTCCGTTAGCTTTACTATTGCCGCCGCTATTAAATAAGCCCTCGACTAATATGCCACTTATAACCCTCGCTATAAGACTCGCACCCCCTTATCTCCTTACGACCGATTAATACGCGCTCTTACGGCGGACTTCTAGTTAACCGCCGGCTATTACCTCTTTAAGTTAAATCCTGCCATCCCTGCCGTCGAGCTTAATAAGGTCAAATACTTACGTATTCCTTTTAACAATTATAAAAATGAAATTAAATATAATACTTAAAAAATAAATATAAAGCTTTTTATTTAAAAATACTTAAGCAACTTCTTTACCGGCGAATCGCAGGTCTACGCCTATTTTAAATATATAGCCGGAAAGGCCAAGACTATTATTTTTTAACGAATAAATCCTAATTTCGTCGGAAATTTTAATAGAGCCGCCGACGTATTATAGGCTTTATACTAGCGTTTCTTCGATTATAACTGAGTATAAACAGCTAGGCTTAAGTACAGTTAATTATATATAGGTAATATAACGTATAACGAGTTCCGTACGAAGTTTATAATATATACAACTACCGGAAAAATCTCACTTAATCGCTAATTTAACGATACGTGTAAAAAAGTCTTAAATAAACTTAAATATAATATTTATATTAAGAAATATAAACTCGCCGAGGACTATACGGCTCTTAACGAGTTCTTAGCCGTGTTAAACCGTGAGTTATAAAACATCGTCGTTAAACGGGCTTATAAACGTGCTATTGCCGTTATTCGCAAGATATCCTAAGTCTCTTTTTATAATATAAATATTAACGACTCGCGCAGTATCTTAAAGAAGAAAAACTGGCGTATAACCTTTCCTTCGCCGGCTATTGGCGCATAAAAACCTTTAACTCTAAGACAGTCGTCAGATGTCCGCTAGCGTACGCCTTCTCCTTTACTTATCTTACGCCGACTTAAGTCTTTTATCCTTCTTCTAGTACTTAAAGACGTCTCCTTCGATACCTGCCTCTATTATAATAAGACCGGCTATTAAGCTAACGATTATTTTAAGCGCCGTAAAGACTAAGCTCTTAATAAGTTAATCTCTTAATTAATTATCGACGAAAACCTAAAGATTAACGAATTATTAAAAAACTCTTAAGCCGTGATAAAGACTCATATCTCGGCGTAAGCCACAATTTATAAAAGGATTTAGTATTTGACTTTCGTATTCTTATTAAAGAACGACAATTCTTAATTAATATTAAATTAAGAAAGAATAAATTCTTTATTAAAATACTTATATATATTAATAACGGAGTAAATATTTTTAATATAATTAAAACCTTTCTTATATACCGACTCGTTAAATAATTTAATATTTCTTTCGTAATACTCTTTTAATTAATCGTCCTAATTGATTATAATAATAAGAAAGGCAAGCCAATCGATACGGCTGTTTTACTTACTTTAACTATTAACCGCCGGCGAATTAACTTCCTTTCTTAATAATTAACCTAAGAAATACTAATATCTTAATTAACCGGAAGTTCCTCGAGTATTACGACTTAAAGTAATCGTATATAAAGAACCGCAATTAATTAAAATAGCCGTTAAATATACCCGTATAGCCGTACTTTAATTAATAAGTCTTCGTCGATATTAACCGTTTCGATAAGCTAATTATTAAGTCTTACTAGCTCGATATAAAACGAAAGGACGTTTTTATAAATATAAATAATTACTGCCGGAAGCAAGCTAAGCTCGCGGCACTCGACGGTTCCCTGAAAATAAGTGTCTTTATACGACTTACTATTAACGTCTCGCCGACGCGTCCCTCGAGCTTCGCTAAAGAAGTCAAAGAGCGCCTACGTATTATAAAGAATTAATTAAACTCTTTAATATCTCGGGATTTAAAGTTATTACTTAAAGACAAAAGAACCTCTAAAGTCCCTTTAGCAAATCACTAGCTAAAGGCGTTTATAACGGAAATCTTCTTAATATCGGCAATAGTAATGTCTACGACATACCTCCGTCCTTAAAAGGTTAAAAAGAATAAAGTAAAGACCTTTATAATATTAATATATAAAATCGACCTAAAGCTAATTCGTCGCTAATAAAAGGCCTTAAACTAATTAAGTGTCGAGCTCACATTAATAAATAAAGACTTAACCCTAAAAAAAGCCTTAAAGGTTAAATACGCATAAAATGATAAGTTAATACGCAGGAAGCTCTTTATTAAATATTAAGAATATATTCTTTTCTTCTCCCGGTAAGAGCTGCCAGCGTATAACTAAGGCGTAAACTATTAAATCGAGCTTATTAAAAAGAACCACTTATCTTTTAAACCTTTCCGGCGTATAATTAAAGAATAACTGTCGAAGATTAAATAATATATTATTAATAACTTATATAAAGGTTTTATCGAGCCCTTTAGTATACTTTATACGGCCCTTATCCTCTTCGCTAAAAAAGCCAATAGCAGTCTCCGATTATGCGTCGACTACCGAAAACTAAATGCCTTATTTAAAAAGAACTTATACCTAATCCCTTTAATCGATGAAATAATAGCACGCATTTATAAGGCAAGGATTTTCATAAAGCTTAATATTTAATAAGCTTTCTACTATATTTATATATCTCTTAAAAGCGAAAATTATACGACCTTCCGGACTCGATATAATACGTATAAATATAAAGTCCTTTCCTTTAGCCTTATAAACGGTTTAGCGACTTTTTAGCGATTTATTAATAATATCTTAATAAAACACCTCGACGATTTCTACGCGGCTTATATAAACGATATCCTTATATATTTATTAACTTCCGAAAAGCATAAGGTTTACGTTAAAAAAGTAATAACGATATTATAAATATACGGACTTTAAGCCGATATTAAGAAGTCCGAGTTTAGCGTATAAAAGACAAAGTTCTTAAGTTTTATTATTAGCGTTAATAATATAAAAATAAACTTAAAAAAGGTTAACGTAATTAAAGACTAATAATATACCGATAACGTACGTAATATATAAAGCTACTTTAGTTTCTATAACTTTTACCGCTGTTTTATTAAAGATTATAGTCGTATCGCTCGACCCCTTATAATACTTATTAAAAAAGGACGTGCCCTTTAACTTTAATAACGCTTATAAAAACGCGTAAAAAACTCTTTAAGAAGCTCTTCAATTTGCGCCGGTCCTTCGCTATTGCGACTTAATAAAGTAGACGCGGCTAAAGACCGACTCTTTAAATGAAGTCGCTATTAAAATCTTATCTTAAATATAAAAAGACGGCACTTATTACTTAATAAAATACTTTTTTAAGATTATAACGGACCCCGAGCTTAATTACTTTATTTATAATAAAGAAATACTAGCGATTTTCTGGTTATTTAAATAATATCGCCCGGAGCTCTTAAGTGCTTAAAAAAATATTTTTATTTATATAAATTACCGAGCTTTAAAATACTTTATAATTATTAAGGATTTCATAATTAAGTAAGCTCGATAGATTAAATTCTTCGCGGACTTTTATTTTATAATTATATATTATACCGAAATAATTAATACGTTAGCTAATATCTTATCTCGACGGGATTAAGACTTTACGATTACGGAAGCACGTAAGCAGGCTATTCACAATTAATAATTAATTTTGATTAATAAGATCGATTAAAGAGTCGCTAGTAATCTTCAGCTTTCCGCCGGCGATTTTATAAATACTTATATCGAGGTCGTGAAGATAATACTTTTTACGCTTATAAAAGCTCTAATCCCGGGGGATAGACTAAAGCCCGAGCTAGACGTAAGAGTATTAATAAACTTAAAGATCCTTATTACGGAAAAATTTAATTTAAACTTTATAATAACTTATAATATCGCCGAATATAATATTATTGACTAAGTGTTCTTAATTAATAAGTCGTCGCTATCGCTAAAGCTTTTCCGACAAAAAGCCAGGGAATAGTCGCTGGATTACAAGTTAATAAACGACAAGTTGCTTTTTTAAAGACGTTTAAAAGTGCCCTTAAAACCGCCAGAGTTTTATATAATATTAATTCGATACGTGCACTTTTAGCTATTAATAGTACACGTAAGGATCGAAAAGATGAAGGCATTATTAAGTCGTAAATATTATTAAAGTGGCCTTACTACAGATATAGCTCGATACGTAATAAATTATAATTACTCTCGGCAAAAATCTAAAAAGAATAAAACTCTTAGTTTTTTATACCTCTTATTAATCCTTACTCGGCTATATTAATACTTTATAATAGACTTTATAAAGCTTTTATTAAATAAATACGGTTATAACTTCGCTATAATTATAGTAGACTGCTTATTTAAGAAACCGGTCTTAATACCGTATAACGACACAATTACTGCCAAAAGCATGATTATCTTCTTTCTCGTCTATTAAACTCGTTACTTTAATATACTGGATTTAATCGTTTTAAACTGCGGATTATAATTCGTTTTTTTCTTTTAGAAAAAGTATTATTATATCCTTAATATTAAAGTCAAGCTTACGACGACGTATAACTTAAACGTTAACGGCTAAACGAAAGTAACGAATTAATATATTAAGTAACGGCTTCGTTTTTATTATTATTATTATTAAAATAATTAAAGCGACCTCTTATTAATTATAAATATTATTTAATTAATATTGCCGCACGAGTCTTTAAGCAATTTATCCCCTTTTCGGCTACTTAATGACGTTAAGCTAAGAACTTCTTAGGATTTAATTAACTTAGAGCTTCTGGCTACGGCTATTAAGAAACTTAATCGCGAGGAAGCTTTATAAGTGGCTTTATATATAAAGGAGGTTACCGAAGTCGTATAATCGTTCTTAAGGGATTAATAAAAGAAAATAAAACGACTGGCGAACCGTAGGCGACGCGCCGTCGATTAGGACGTTAGCGACTTAATATTAATCGATACTCGGAATTAAAATGTCGACCGGCTCTTAAAAAAGCTGTCCGATAAGTAGTACGGCCTTATTAAAATAATCGTTAAGGAAGGAGAGAGTTAAAAAGTTAAGCTTTTAGAGGACTAATTAATCCACCCCGTCTTTTACTTACACTCGCTCCGTAAATACGTCGACAACCCCTTACCTAAATAAGCCAGAGTTATGCCGGCACTTATTTAGCTTTTACTTAAGTAAGATAAGTAGAAAATTAAAAGTATTCTTAACTTTAAGGTCACGCGGAATAAACTATTTTATCGCATTAAGTAGCTAAGAGTCGATGAAAATCTAAAGTAATACTTATGCTTAAATATTATGACAGCTCCGCATATAATTAAACGATTCCACTTCGAGCATCCTAACGCTAAAGGCCCGTTAAGAATTCTCTTAAAATAGCTAAAGGCTTATAATACTAGTATTAACGACTATAACGACTTAAAAGACAATACAGTTATAATTATAACTACGCGGACGTAGTTCTTTAGGAGGAGGGGGTAATATTACGACTTCCGATACGCCTCGTATTCTAATCAATATAACTCGTAGTATCGCTGGTTATATAAAGGCGCTAAGCCGAATAAGGAAGATTGTTTAGCGAGTATGCGACGTATTGTTATAAATAGCGTTAGATTACGTTAAGCTTTATTAGTAGAGCCCTCGTGTATTTATATTTAAGTTCTTTTTTATAAAGAGCTCTCCTTTCTTCTTTGTCTTTTCTTCTCGATTCTGAGCGTAGTATTAGGCCTAAATACAAAGCTAAAGTTAACTCGCAGTATTAACCTCTTGCCAGCCGTAATAAATTTAAAAGTTAATAATTTCGACTTACTTTTAGCCTCTTACCCCTTTTAATTAATTAATAATAAAAAGTAAGTTAAAAGAAAGCGACGACAAAGGCGGTTTAAGATGGCTTATAGCTTATTAAAGCTTTAAGGGGTATTCTCGAGAAGCTTTTACTTCGTAACTTGCCGTTAAAAAAAGAAAGAGACCGCGAGGAAGATTAAGTAATTCGAAGTCAATATATAAAGTATAATATTTCTTCTTTTTTCTTTTTAAATATAATAAATCTTAGCCGCTTATAATAATCAACTTATTTATTAGAAAATAATAGGAAAATATAATAAGAAGTTGTTAAAATATTATCGGCGCTTTTATTTAATATAGTAACCGTTAAGATAAGAGGAGGGGGAATTACTTAAAACTGATTTTATTACTATTTAATATCGACTTATTAAGGAAGTAAGAGTAGAGAAAAAAAGACAAAAATAAAAAAAGACTTAATTAAATTAATAAAAGAAATGCTTTAATTAGCATTTTTTTACTCTTTTAATATACTTCGAATCTTAAAGGTAAAAAGACTGTCCTTTAATTACTTATTCGTTTTTAATCTTATATATTTATATATTTTTATTTTTTTAATATACTCTTAGTATATTTCCATTTATTCTTAATAACGTTAAGAGGTTAAAAAGGTTTGTGGAAGATTTATTAAAGTAAGGATATAAAAAAGGAGTGGGGTCGTTAAAAACACGTTAGCTTAAGATATAAGAGAATATTGAGGAATTCGACGCGTTATAAGAATCGATTTTTATTTTATAAAGAAAGTCAGTCTTTACGCCGTAAGGAAAGGAGTCGGGAACTCATTTAAAATACTAATTATGCGCCGATTTACTTTAATTTTATTAAAGCTAAAGTTTATTTAAATATAATATTTAAAAAGGCAAATTTAAACAGTAAAAACGATATAATAAGTGTTAAAAGGTATGAAAAGACTGATATAAGTGTAAAGAGACGCGTAAAGCCTCCTTAAGAATATTATAAAAAAGAGTAATAAAATTATTAAAAAGAAAAAAAAAAGAAAAAAAAAGAATAAAATAAAAGATAATATTTAAAGGTATTAAGTAAGAAAATTATTTACTTTTAAAAGTAAAATATAAGTTACTTAACACTTACTTATCCTTACTTAAACACATTTTCCTTTAAGTATTTAAAGCTTTAAAGCTATAATATTAGTTTTTACTTCTTTACTCGAGGTCGAGTATAAGTTTTCTAAGGAGGAAACGCATTTAATGAGGTTAACCTTAGAAGTCCATTTATTACGTAATTAAATTATATCTTACTGTATTTAAAATAACTTTTAAGATAATATTCTTTAAAAGATAATAACGATTTTTATTATTATAACTTTTCCTTTTTATTTAAATTATACCTTTCTCTTCTTTTAATAAATTATATTTTTTAAATATATAATATTTTTAATATTCGTTAAATAAGTATTTCTTACGTTTATCCTCCGGTACTTGCTTTACTACCCTCTTATTATGTGCTTGGTGTTTTCCCTTCCATAATATAACGTAATATATTTAATTTTTTTAAGTTTTTTTTTGCAAATTTCCTGGCGGAAATAACGTTAATTTAATTCCTTTTAAAAAGAAACCGCTAAATCTTCGATTGAAAGCTAATAATAAGATTAATTTCTTTAAATTAAAAAAACCTTAAAATAAAAGTAATTCTTAAAATCTCGCAGTCGCAGGCGATAAATAATTACCGATATTCTTTTATAATGCTTTTGTTATTAATAATATATAATTATAAGGAATAAGTTCTGTAAATAATAACTTCTTTTCTTTCGATTACAATTAAATTAATTTAATTAATTACAAGCTTTTATCTACATTCGATTATAAGCGCCTAAGAAATACAATTACTTTTAATATTATTATCGAGAAATGCTCTTTTAATTCGCACTTTTCTGTCTTAAATCCGAATCTTTATTAATATTATAATCTTTTGCTATTTCTCTTCTTCGCCTAATCTTATTAATAATAAAGAAATTAAGATCGGGCTAATTCGTTTTCTGTCTATTGTAATTCCGTATAATTTAAAGAAATATATTTTTCTTTTAATAATTATAATACGTAACCTCCGGGTATTTTACTATTAAATAGCCTGGCTTTTTATAGCGGTAATATTCTTTATTATTTAATCCTTTTACCTCCGATTTAGCACTAATAAAGGTCCGATTCGTATTATTAAACTAGTCTCGCTTTCGGTTTAAGTTCGAAAAAAAGATATAAATTAATTTATTATTACAAAAGTAATTATTATTCTTCTTTAGAACTTTATCGGTATCTTTTCAGAGTTTATTCTAATTATTTACTTTATTAGCATTTTTAATACGACGAGCTAGAAATACCAGTTCTTCGTAAATCTTAATAATTTTAATAATATTAAATTTAATAATTTCTCTTTTTAACTTAAGCTTTAATTTAATGTAAAAAATCCGTCGTCTCGCCGTATCGTCTTTAATCTTCAGTTATTATTTTAAATTATTAAGAAAAGATACGAAATTATTTACCGACTCGTTTTCGCGCTATTAAGCGTTCTCGTACCGATTAAGCACCGCAAGCTCTCGATTTCCAGAGTTTATAATTAAATTTAATATTTATTACTTAAACTCTTTTTAAATAAGTGAATTTGTCTTAGCCCTCGATTCGAACCCGGTTTACTTCCGTTTTACTTTCTCGTCGAAAGTAAGAACGTATTCGTTAATCTTATTTTTATTTATAATATATATTATCTTTTTATTTTAATAAAACTTTTGCTTAATACTTTAAATAAAAGACTAAGTTCTTTTAACGCTCTTGCCCTTATATATTAAAAGCTCTCGCATCTTTAAGATTTGTCGATATAATATCAAGCGTATATCGAAGTCATCTTGAGAGAATCTTATAAACTTGTTATAATAGCAGTCCCCGGCCATATTCGCGCGTCGACGCATTCTTTTTTTTCTTATTCTTTTTATATTATATTTATTAACTCTTTCTTTAAATCTTCTCGCTCTTGTATTACTTCTTTTAGCTCTTCGATTTAGTTCCGAATTACTTTCTTTTCTTTCTTTTACTTAATTTATATTTAAATCTTTAAGATTTGTTATTACTTAACTTTAATAGCTTCTTTAACTTTTAAACTCTTTTCGTCGTTATTCGTAAGACCTTTTAAACTTTTATTAAAGCGCTAAAACTACTCGTTACGCGTGAGCGAATTATTTTCAGAATTATTTCGAAAGGTATTTAATAATTAATTAATAAAGGAAGGTAAGAGTAATCGTAATATCTTTTTTGCCGTTAAAGCAGTTTTATTTTTATTTTTAATTATTATAATTAATTCGTAAAAGCTTTAAATAAGTAACGAACTATTTCCGTATAAGTAAAAAGATCAGAATATAAGGTTTAAATAATAAGGAATTATTATTTAAAACGTTTAAGGTATATTAATTATAATTTAAATTAATCTTTAGCCTTTTAAATCCTCTTTACTTCCCTTTAAAGTAAATAAATAAAGATCTTAATACGTGATTTATACTAAGCCTGCAAACCTTCCGTAAAACCTCTGACCCTTCTTATACTAGATTCCACTCCTGATATTTTATTCTTATTTATTACTTTTATATAATGTTTTCGAAATATCTTTACCCGATTAAAGATAAGTAATCGATTAAGCTTTTTTTTATTCTTAAATCGCTTATTTCTTTTGCTTATTATATCTTAGACTCGGTTGTAAAAGGTCTTATTACTCCGGTTATATTCCTCCTTATCGAACTCTTTTTTTTTATTAAATGCTTAATAATTATTTCGTATTAAGTAATAAGATTATCATCCGTTATTTTTAAAACTTACTTAATATTCTTATTTTTTATATTTATTAAGAGTCGTTTCTCGTCCGGCTTAAAAATGTTAAAGACTTTTTTAATTTCGGCAGTCGAGATTAACGTTTTTCTTTTAAATAAAATAGAAAGCACGAGTCTTAATCCGGGATCACGAGTTCGCTTCGTAATTGTGTAAATAATGATATTCACGGAACCACGTGAATACAGAGAATAAGTCAATACAAGAGTTGCATATCGCAGGAGGTAAATAAAGAGCACTTAACGCTAGCTACTTTAGGATTAGCGTATGATAAGAGCCTTTTATATATAAAGCTCTTATCGATATATTAAAAGTAGCTCTTTAGACTTAAATAAATATATAGAATGCAATTAAAGCTTTATATTATGTAATCGAGTCTTATTACGATTAACTAAGTTATTATTTATTATCGGGAAAGATAAGTAATATAATATAATTAACACTGATTAACTTGCAGATTAAAACACTTAAATCGCGCTATCTAATTAAAGACAGCAAAAGGAGAGAGTTATTAAGAATATTACGAGAGTAATACTTTGAACTTATTATTATAATAATTTAACGTAATTGCCGGAAGGGATTATATTAATTGAATTCGTAAAAGCAAACCGACCTTAAGTTTGGCTAACGATTCTTATTACTTCACGCGATTGCCGGGAGGGACCGTATTAATAGGCTTTTGGAATTAAAACAAAAATATAAAAATTAATAAAAATAATTTACTAAATAATTCCTTATATAATAAACCTTACGGAAAAACCGACGCGCGTATAAATATATTATTCTTCGAAATCCGACTTCGATATCCCGCCTTACCCCGCTATAATATTTCAAAAAATCTTTATAATTATATAATTACGAAATACCAAACCTCGATTACTTTACGATAAGTAAACTTACTTAAATATAGCTTGCTCCCGCTATAGTTTAAATAGCTCGGAGGGCGAGGAATTATTATATAATATATTACCCGACTGACTCCTTAATAAATTATTATTAAAACGATATATAAATATAAAAAGCAGTTATTAATAAGAAAAATAACTTAAATACGCGGTAAGACGAGGTAATAAAAGCTTATTATATTCAGAATAATTAAAGAGCGATTATACCGATTTCCACGAACGAATTAAATAATACGAAAAAGGAATCTTTTAAGACGACGGCTTATAGTACGAATTTCACGATAACTTTATAAATTAGTAAAAGATCGATTAAAAGAACGTTAAAATAAGTAACTTAAATATAATAATACGAGTATTATAATTACAAGAAGTTAACGTTAACTTTATAGAACTATTTGCCGATACTCTTTAGACTTATTAATAATTAGAAAGATTACTGGAATAAAAGGACGATAATATAATTCGGCTATTTAAAAGAAAAAAGATAATAATTAATTTAATTTACTTAAAGAATCGCTAAGAAGAAATATATCGAGCAGAATTATAATACAGAAAAGTAAATTAAAATATTACGTAATAATTAAAAAAGAATAAATAAGTTACGCAATTATTAAAAGTTTATTATAACTTATCATTAGTACGAATAACGATAAATCAAGCTTGACCTTTATTTTAAGAAATATTAAGTCTATAATTTTTATATTAAGAAATATCAAGTCCGCGATTTTTATATCAGGAAATATACGAGCCGCGACTTCCAAATCTAATAATAAAATAATAAATTATAATACCTTTAAGGAATTAACGCCCCCCGCCTTACGCCGCTTAATTAAAGTATTTAAATATACGTACGCATTAAGAGGAATTATTCTATTAATAATAGTAGCGAATACTGAAGATATAATATATAAAGCTAATTTACTTTATTTCTTATATACGTATAACTACGGAACCGACTTAGTAGAGAATATAATAATATCTTAACGTATAACAACGATAATAAACGAACGATTATTATAATAAGCTATTATTATTATTACTTATACAAGAATATAAAAGACTCGGACAAAAGCTAATATAATTAAAGAAAATATACCGTACAAAAAATAAATATGCCGGTATTAGCGATATATTTGGTCTTAAATTTAATATCTTTTACAATTATTATATAAGAGCCGACGTAAGTAGAAACGATTATGCGAAAGCCTTCTTAATAATACTATAAAAAGATGCACAAACGTATTATTATAATAGTTTAATATATTTTTAAGAAACTTTTACATATATATTAAAAGCTATTTCTTATTACTTTAAGGATGCGAGCTTCAAACGTGCAAACTTAATTAAATAGAATTTAATTAGCTTTAAAATATATAAGTAAAAGACTTCAGATAAGAGCCTTACGGAATGCTTTACGTAGATATTAAACGACCTTACGCATATACGCTACGGCCTTATATTTAATCTTCAGAGCGATAACTTCATATATAATAAACTTATATAAGTATATTAAGATTTACTAAAATATTAAAATATATATTCTATATTACTCGCAATACTTACGGAATTAATTAATTTACTTAAGAATTCCGTTTAGACGTACGAATATATTTACGGCTCCGCGAGTATACCCGAAATCTTTTTTACGGACCGCGAGTACTATTACCGATTAAAGAATAAGACCTACGGCAAGTCAAATTACGGCAAATATATATAAAAGCCTAAAAAATATTATATTATATATAAGAAGCAAGGATATTAATTAATAAAGCATTTATAATACGAATAAGACGCTATAAAAGAAGTATAAAAACGCCGGAATAATATTAAATTCAACGGTAAATTTAATAAAAGTTTTAATAAGAGATTCTAATAATTTATTATTGAATGCAAAGGAATATAAGAAGATTATTACGATTAATTTTTTACCGAAGATATTACTTTTAGCGGCAGCGATACGTTTACGTTATACGACTCTGGAAAAGAGGCACCGGAAGTGCTATTTTACGGAGAAATCATATAAGAAGAAGCCGAAATTATAATTATAGAGCTTGTAAACTAAGCTTTGTTATATATTAGGTTAAGAAAGCAAAAGATACTAGAACCACTTACGGAATTAATATAAATACGGTATAATTCACGTGATTTCTATGGAATTTTGATCGATACTGGCGCGGCTCGCAGATTAATAGTAAGTTATAATTAGTATTTAGCTTATAATAAGCTATGCTTTATAGAGATTAACGAATCTATAACAATTAATATTAAATTCGGCATCGGAGACGCTATTTCTATCGGCTTTATCGATATTAATATACCGGTAAGAAAGCTCCGATTCCACGTCTTTTATACGGGAATTCCATTTTTATTTTCCTTTGCTAATATAAATAAAAACAGATTTTATTTTAATAACTTAACGAATATACTTCGCAAAGAAGACGAATAAAAAGAAGTACCGATTATCCGATAATTTAATTATCTTTAACTCTTTTAAGACGAATTACTTTATAACTTCCTTACGGACTCGATTAAATAAAATAAATACTATTTTATAAAACCGGAAATACGCCGCTTTCATAAGCGTTTCGGTTATCCATCGGTAAAACGCCTTTAGAAGCTTCTTAATAAAGCAGGCTATAATATTAATATAGATGTATTAAAATATATAATTAAGTATTACGAGGAATATCATAAGCACGGAAAATCACCTAACAGATTCCGTTTTATTTTAAAAGACGATACTGACTTTAATTATTATATCTCTGTCGATATTACTGCAATTAACAGTATAAATATAATTCATATAATAGATTAATCGATACGCTTTCAAGCCAGAAGATAGCTCAAAAATATAATAGCAAAGCACGTATAAGAGAAGATTAAAAAATACTAAATAAATACGTATTTAAGATTATCAAATATACTCGTATATAACTAAGGATTTTAATTTATTAGCAGCGAATTCAATTAATACGCTACTTCTATAAGAATTACGATAAAACCTGTCCTTACGGAAGCTTATTATTTTATCAGTTAAGTAAAGCGCTATTATATAATTCTGAAGCGTATTTACGATATTATTAAATTAGAATTACTAAGCTTATCTAAAGAGAGCGTATTATAAATAACTCTTAAAGCAATCAACGATATAACAGGATCTGACGGCCTAATACTAATATTACTTGTTTTCGGCGCTTTCTTTTATATAATAATAAACGATGCTTTATTAAAGATTATATTAAAAAAAGCCGCCGCATATAAGAAAGCTATAATAGAAGTTCGGAAGCTTAACGTATAATTACAGGTTAATAAAGCATTATATACTCGTAACAGATTAAGTATAATAATTATTAAGGACTTATTAATTCAGTCCTTAATTATAACGTATAAAGAGAGACCCAGAAAGAAAAGTAATAAGTAGATAAGATTATATACGTTATTAATAACTTAAAGAGAAAATTATATTATATAAGTTAATAATAAGGCCGTAATCTTATGCTTAACGTTTATACGATTGTTTTTGTAAGAAGTATAAATATAAAATAACGCAGAATTATTATAAGAAAATTATTAAGAATTATAACTAAAGTTAATTAATAACGTTATATTACCAGATATGATTCCTATACTTATCCGACGCAGAAGCAGATTACGTACCGTATAACACGATATTATTATATACGTTAACGGAGAATTAAATTACGAATATTCGCGATAAAAAGAAATCGACGGATTAATCGATAACCAGATCTTTAAGTTTATAAATTACTGCGATATCCTTATCGGCGCTAGAATATTTAACTTACGCTTTATCGACGAAGTTAAGGACGCAGGTATATTAAATACTTACGAGAAGTCAAGACTCGTCGTATAAGTATATAACAATAAAGGAAAGGCGATTATACTGATTTAATCATCGATAATTTAACGTATAAGCTAGAGAATCTTGCTTTATTTAGTAGTAATATTCTTAGAATATAAGCTTTACTTACGAGATATAACTTAAGCTTATATATAATCAAATATAAAACTTATTCGCGAAATCTACGTCCGAGTATTAAAGGGCGTATTTCAATAAGAAAGTTGCTTCTTTCGCGTTAGAAAACTATTATACGGAGTATTAGAATTAGGAAACTATTAATTTAATATATAATATAAATATTATAAGGTTAAACTTAATATTAAGAATTTAACGTTTAATTCTTATCTTATATATATTAATAACGGAAATAACTTCGGCGTCGTTGGTTTATAAACCGACGATATATTCTTCTTAATAAATAATAAATTTGCAACTAAAGAAGAAAAAGAACTACTAAAGTCCAAAAAAAAAGCAAAACTATAAGAAAAGCTTATAATAACTTATACTCTTAAATTTAATAAAGAAATAATTACTTTTAATACCGATACTAGTATATACCTAGACCAGGCATAATAAACCGAATCTTTATAACTTATCTAAGAGAAAGCAACAGATATAACCGACAATAAAGGCAAAGTTACTAAGAACGCTACTCTAAGAGAGTAATACGTTGTATAACGAGCCCGCGGAGCTTATCTTAATATTATTTCGTAACCTAAAGCTGCGTTCGACTTATCACGTGTAATATAAGTAACCGATATTCAGTATTATTATATTAAAGAACTGAATAAGAGATTATAATAGCAGAAGAATAACAGCGGCAGAGGCTTACGATTCGTTAAATTAAAGACTGTTAATATATAAATAACTGTTTTTATAAACGGAAGCTTCGCTAATAACGCCGATTATAGCTCGTAAATCGGTTTCGTTGTTATTGCTACCGATGAAGACGGAAAAGCTAATATATTTTATTAATTAAATATAAAGTATAAGAGAATTACCCGTTTTGTATTAGCCTCAGAACTCTTTGTAATAAGTAACGGCTTTAATATAATATTAGCTATTAAGTTAATATTTGAAGTAGTACTTAATACGATTATTCCGTTACACATTTATACGGATTCTAAATTAATTTACGACTGTATCGTTAAGCTAGATATAATATAAGAGAAGAGATTAATAGTCGATCTTATGTGCCTTCGCTAAAGCTATAAATATAAGGAAATCGATAGAGTCGATTAAATTGACGGAACTAATAACCCCGCCGACGCTATAATTAAGTCAAAGGCTTGCTTAGTATTACGTAAGTTAATCGAGACTAATAAATTCGATGCTAAGTTAACTGAATAAGTAAAGAGAAAGGCAAGCTCTTAAAGAAGAGTTACTAGTGTATAAATAATAATATTCACGGAACCACGTGAATACGGAGAATAAATTAATACAGGGGTTGTATATCGCAGGAGGTAAATAAAGAGCACTTAACGCTAGCTACTTTAGGACTAGCGTATGATGAGAGCCTCTTATATATAGAGCTCTTATCGACATATTAGAAGTAGCTTTTTAGACTTGAATAAATATATGGAATGCAACTAAAGCTTTGCACTGTGTAATCGAGTCTTACTACGATTAACTAAGTTGTTACTTATTACCGGGAGGGATAGGCAACATAGTGTAATTAATAGTAATAATCTTAGATTTGAAAAGAAGAGATTTGGTATGAATAATGATTCTATTATACGGGGGATTTCTAGGTCTATATAACTAATCTAGCTAAATATAAGATTATATTAAGCATATTACCGTATTCGGTATAAAGCATACTTTTCCATAACTCAACTACCTTGGCATAAAGCTCCAGCTTCGCATAAAGCTCCGGCTTCCGTGATTTGAACCTCGGAAGCCTTAAGCTTCCGTGTTTTAAACCTCAGAAGCTCTGGTGATATAAAGCTAGTCTTGATACAAAGCTAGTCTTAATATAAAGCAAATAACCGATGCGAGAGCAAATAGCCGATGCGAGAGCTAAATAGCTTGGCGCCTAAAAGTAGTTATATAGACCTAGTTTTCCCCGAAGTAATGAAATCATCATTCACACCAAATCTCTTCTTTTCAGAATGATCTTCGCGAATTACGGAATATTAAATAAAGTTATCTCGGATAAGGATAAGTTCTTTACTTTAAAGTTCTGGAAAATATTAATATTATTCTTAAAAATAAAATAAAAAATATTAATAATATTATACTTTCAAACCGACGGCTAAACAGAACGAATTAATTAAATAATAAAGATTTATCTTTAATATTATATGAATTATAAATAAAACGATTAAGTTTAATTACTTTTAATCGCTTAGTTTGCATATAATAGCGTAAATTAAGAGATTATCGGAGTATCGGCGTTTTATACGAATTACAAGTATAACTCGACGGCATATAATATACCGATTGCGGGTTAAGGAACCGCGTATAAAATTATATTACGGAAAGATAAGCTTAAATAATTATATAACGAATTATTAATAGATATTTTATTTATCGTATAAAGATCAGTTATTTATTATAATAAAAAACGTAATATAAGATTAATTTTAAAAGAAGAAGATAAGGTTTACTTGCTTAAAAAGAATATCGCGATTAAGCGATTAAGTAGCAAATTAGATTATAAAAAACTAAGATTATTTAAAATTGCAAAAGTCAAAAGATTAATTAATTATTAATTAGTATTTCAGAAGATTATAAATATTTACTTAATATTTTATATATTTCTCCTTGAATTAGTATTATTAAAAGTATTACTAGCTTTTATTATAAAAGTATAACCGGTTAACTCGAACGCCGAATATAATATCGAAATTATTTTAAATTATTAATATTTTTATAATATTATTAAATATTTAATTAAATCAAAAAAATACTTATAATCCGAAAATACTTAAGAATTTAAGTTTAACTTTTATTATTTTACGTAATTCCGATGTTGGATTTGACTTCGGTAACTCGTGCCGATTCTACCCTAGAATAGCCGAAGGGGTTTCCACTGCTTACGCGGCCCGGAAATTACCTTTGTATTCCGGGAAATTACGCTTATATTTAATTACGTAGCTCGTATAAGCTACGTAATCAGTTACGTAGTCGTAAAAGCTTTTAGAGAAGCTATTATTTTATATATAACTACCGAAGAGCTCTTCTAGCTCTTTAAGCAAGCAAGCAATTCTTTCTCTTTGATCACGTGTCCTTACCTACTGCGCTTCCTCATTCTGATTGGCTCGCCTATTCTCACATCCGAAAGTTTTATTCGCGAAACTCAGATCTACTTAAAAAGTCGAATCCGCGAAATCAGGCAGGACTTGCTCGATTAAAGAGAACTCGGCGGAATCGACAGCGGATAGCAGGATAAGTAAGCAAGTAATAAAAGCTTCTTACTTTCTTACTTCATAGCTTCCCGCGTTTTTAATTTTTTTAATTTATTTATATTTTAAAATCGCGACGGAATATTTCGGCTTTTTGCTTTTTCAAGAACTTCTGCTAATAAGATAAACGGTTTAAGCGAGCCGCGGCTTTTTATAAAGCGCGACGTGTTTGTGTAACGACGCAAGAGCCTTGGACGTGAAGATAGACTTAATACTTAAAATACAAAAACTACAGAGCTACTGTACAAGAGGGAGACATATATATAAGGAGTCGGAGGGGAGTCGGACCTGTTCCGGACCCCTGATCTAGCCGAAGCATACCTGTCGTTACAGTTTGCGTTTTCTTTTCGTTTAATTTCTCTCCTGCTTTTTCGAAAGCATTTTAATTCCCGATTAAAAGTATTTCGATATCGTATTTCTTATTAATTTTAGCGCATTCCGAATAACGACTCGACTTAGAAGATATTATATATATCTTATTATTTCGGGTATAAAACGTATAAAGTATTATCTCGAAATCGTTTTTTTCGATTCTGCGGGATAAAGCCAATTTTTTCTTTTTTCTTTTAAAAGATATTATATCTTTTTCTTTAATATATGCTTATTTAATTATAATAAAAAGGAAAAATAACCGTAAAATATATACAATATTTCTTTAAGCTATTTAAGCGTAAGAATTACGTTAAATTAAAAAGAAGATAATATTACGAACGCTTCGCGTTCCGTAATACTAAATCCCGGGATAGCGTAATACTCGGGATTATAAGCTTAAAAAAGTAAAAGTTCTAAAAGAAAGATATTAAAAGAGTATCGCTCTTAGAAGTATTCTTTTAAAAGACTTTAATACTTAGGATTTTATAAGTTATATATTATATAATTATTATTATCGGTAAACGATTAGAAAGCAACTCGGCTTTTATATTACGCGATTATTAGGATTACGTGATAAACCACTGGACCGCTATAATTTAAAGGTCTAAGACCGATAAGACCTGGCGGTGTTAGCAGTCGTATAATATAAAGGTTTTATATAAGACTAGCACGTCTGCTATTAAATAAGAATTTCGTATTTAACTAAAAATAATATTTTAATTATATTAGTTATTATTTATTTTATTATACGTGATATACTTACTTCTCGATCATTGAGATTAATATAACCTACCGTATTTACACCGAGTAAATACACGGACCGTGACAGATAACTCTTCGGGGTTCTTTAGAGCTTAATCTTTAGTATTTTAGAAAGCTCTATCGTAATCGGCCTTAGTAGCGTAGACTTTGTAAAAGTTGCTTTTAGTAAAAGTCTTTATAATTATTAATTTGTAGATAAGTGCCGTTAAGTAGTAGTAAGAGAGTAAAGTGCAGGTTTATTACAGTCGCGATTGAAGTTGCGCGTTTTTTAGTGAAGTTCACGTACTAGCGCGATCTAAGCTGTGATACTTGCTTTCATGTGATACTTGCTTTCCCCGACTGTAAGCGAGGGCCCGCAGAATTACAGGAGGAGCACCGACTATTGCCCTTTTGTCAAAAGAACTGCGCTCCATGCTTGTTCAGACACCTCTTCCAGTGCGTGCGTTACTTAGCGCACGGCCTTCAGCTGAAGCCTCATTGCTCCATCCTTGTCGACGCCAAACCGAGCGTCCAGCCAATCCGATCATCTGCAATGTCCTCCCAGGCGCAAACTATTGAAAGTTGAAGCACCAATTCGGCCCCTGGTGCTTTTTCCTGCCATATCGAATTAGTCCTGGTAATGGCGAATCAGGTTGACTTAGCAAGTGTTAAAATATCCTGAGATGATCATGACCTCCCTCGCCCATCTTTGCAACTGCGTTGTCTGCAACTTTATCATTTTGCGTGCTCGTTCAAGAAATTTGAGAATTGGAACATGCGCTTCTTTATAGTCACGACATTTGTTTCGTTTGCAAGTTTCATACAAGGCCAGTCAATTGACAGCCTTATCGCACAACTTCCCTCATGTTCTCTCCCCTGTGTGGATGAGGTCTACAAGGCTGGTGGGTGCACGGCGGGGGATTATGACTGCGGGTGTGGCCTCAACCTCAACAGCAATTATTTACAAACTTTGACAGTTCAATGCTTTTCTAAGGCGTGCACTCCGTCAGAGATAATCGGTAGGATTCCTCGACTCACTCCTCCGTGGTATAGTCCCGCTACTAATGTGATGCAGCCTTCGACATGCTTGCAGGACAGATATGTGCTCAAGCATCGACGGGGGGAGTTTCGAGTAACCTGGATGACATCCTTGGGCCCTATACTTCATCACTGGGATTAACATCAGTCAGAGCATCTATCTCCACAGCTGCGAGCTCAACTGATACAAGTCAACCACAGATACCAGCCGCTTCAACGGCTTCAACATTCGTCACATCGGGTTCGTCTAGACTTGGGTTCCAGACGGGCAATCCTACATCTTCGACAAATGGCGGAGGTTCGACCTCGAACCCCTCCTCATCCGGGGGCTCAAAATCCTCTCTCTCAACAGGAGCAGCCGTTGGAGTTGGGGTAAGCGTTACGCTTGCAGGCTTAGCGATTCTGGCAGCTGCAATATTCTTCTGCTTGAGATATCGAAAGAGGGGAATGGAGTTAAGGCAGCTTGAGTTGTCGAATCCGCAAGCCGTGGCCGGGGCTGAGGGGAAGGTTCCAGAGGTAAAGGTGGACGTCATGCAGCCGGAGATAGATGGGAGGGAGACAATAGCAGCTCCAAAGTACGAAGCTGATCCCTATAGGAGGCAGCAGGGGTATGAGGGCGGCGGAGGCGGTATGCCCAGCGAATTAGGAAATCAAGAATGGGGGGTGAATGGGCTGGTGGAGCTGCCCGGTGTCCATTGTGCTAGAAACGGGCCTTGAAATCAACCATTCCTGTTTGCATATAAATTGTAACTAATATCCCTTCTTTCTAACCCAACTGGGACCAGGTAAATGTGCCAAACTTATGTCTCATGATGGAAAGCTGGAAAGTACAATGGGAACCTTGGCAGCTAAGAAGAGTTCGCGGCAACTGCCGCATTATGGTGTCCGATAGCGCAGGTCGCCCTAATTTTGAAAATCTCGAGCATTGCAAAACCACAGCACGGAATAACACCTTATAATACAACCGAAGTTAAGGTTCTATGAAATTGGGCGATTAATGTCTCCTTGAAGATGTAAAGATGTAATACTTGACTTAAAAACACGCAATGTTAAGGCATATAAGAGTGGCAAAAGATGAGAGAGGGGTGAGTGAGGTGCTTGTTAGGAAATTCGCTAGAGCCACATCAGAATTAGACGAGTGTCTTTCCGGTGGCGAAAAATACGTTTCGCCATCGGGGTGTGAGACCTGCAGGCGGCTAGTTCCAATGGCAGTCGCCTGCTTGCATTGTCATGTTTCAGAAGTGGAACAAAACTGCTCCCTCTAACAAGATTCTCTGCCACCACTCGCAGAATATGCCTCCCAATGAACATTGTAAACTGAAAGCCATTTCTGCCCGCGTTTCAAGACGCCAGCGAGCGCAGCGCGTCACCAGTAACTGGGCGAGGATAGGGGCTTGAAAATGTAACAACCCTGATTAGGTGTCCAGCTATTACCTCAAATATGTTCCATTTCATTTCCACGTGTTCAGAAGACTGGTACCCTGAAAAGCACTCACACTTCACAAAAGGGAACTGCTTGCCTGAAAGCGGGCGAAGGACAGGGACCTGAAATGCGCCGTCGCCAGCCCCTCCACAAGCATTGATCTGATTGGCTCCTTTTTGACTCTGCTCCTCTACTTACTGCAGTGCTCATGGCCAGGAGCTGAAAACATGAGGCAACGAAACAATTCTTGGTATCATCCACTACAGTATTCCTTCCCCCCTATCCCAGATCGCAAATTGATCCTTCTTTTAAAATGGTTAGTGTAATTTAGTGGCATTACATCTACCATGAGATTGCTCGACGTCTCCACGTTCTGTTGAATTAGGCCACAGCTAAATCGACATA
Source organism: Rhexocercosporidium sp. MPI-PUGE-AT-0058 (assembly GCA_020746875.1). NCBI lineage: Eukaryota > Fungi > Ascomycota > Leotiomycetes > Helotiales > Rhexocercosporidium > Rhexocercosporidium sp. MPI-PUGE-AT-0058. The sequence continues at coordinate 3,023,243 of JAGTJL010000004.1, read as the reverse complement.
CGGGAATAGCTAAATCGACATACGCTAACTAAGCGAGCCGAAAATGAAGAGTGCATTTATCACTACTAAACTTGTATAAATAATTATATATAGTACATAATTGGTATTAACCTAACTTATTAAAATCGTCGTTATCTTTAAAGTCCGTATTTTAGGTATATACCTCAACCCTTCCAATTACCTCCCGTTGCATCGTAGTTGCAGCAATTATAGTAGCATCTTCAATACTATTTGTCTGGTATACCGATGATATGCCTTGCATATAACCCCTTTCCCGACGGGTATTAAGCTTATACAAACCCCGATGCCTAAGCTCAAGTCGTTGCATTGCGAGAGCAGTCGTAGATAGGCTATTTTATATTATAGAAATCTGATTAAGTGATGCAAGGGCAGAATTAGAAGGGAGTTCAAAGAATGAAGGATCTCGACGAGTATTAGAAGGTGCCACGCGCGAGCTTCTACTTAAAGCACTCTTAAGCTTACCTTTACCTTTCACTTTTATTGGATTTAAGAGTAGGAGAGGTTGAGGAGTAGCTAGGGGCCTAGGAGGGGCATTTAATTAAGCCCTGTTATAATGCTAATAAAGATGAATATCGCTGAAGAGAATCACGCCGCCTTCTTGCTTTCTCTTATAAATTGTGTGAAAGTAAGGTAAACTAAACGCTTGTTGTATAATATATGTATAATCATTCGGAGGTGGCCCCTCGTACGGAAGCTTGCTGTTCTCTTAGGTGATCTTTAAGAGAGCTCAGCTATGGATAAACTAAAGGACAGCAGTAAAAAGAGGGATATTTGTATTATATTTAAGCTGTAATTGCTGCTGTGCAATAGTTGTACGAATGCCAGAATGCTAGGCAGTCTAAAAAAGTTGTATTTTAAGGAACACACCCTTGAGGTCTGCATGCCCACGTTGTAAATACAACTTTAAGGTAGCATGGCAACCTTTAATAGGACTCGTAATAATGACCCTAAAATAGTTTAATTAGTTAATCTAAAAGGCTACGAGTTTCTTCTTTTATAAGAGTTAAGTGCCTTCGCAATAACTCATCGCTTATAACGGGAATTAGACCCTTATCTCCTCAAGCAATTTATCGTACGCCTGCTCCGTTATACTAGCTAGTAGCGTATTCTAGCAGCTAAGAAATACTTAGAACTTTAAGTAGCGTACCTACTTCTTATCTTCTTCTTTAATAAGCCTTGGAAAGTACTTCTTAGTCTTTGCTAATACGTTTATATTAATATACTACCGGTAAAGGAAATATCGGGAATTCGGGAATTATATATCTAAATACTTCATTAAAGCTAGTTCCTTATCTGTTATAATAGAAACTGGCTTTATAATAATGTTCTCAAGTATTAAGGACCGAAGTTGAGTAATAGCTTAGATGTAATCTTTATGAGTTTCCTTTAATAAAAATGCTAACTTAAGCTGAACGATTATATTATTCCTTGTTATTCCTTATATATTCAGCAAAAGCATATTGAATCGGTTAGTTTTGTATATACAATTAAGGAGTAAAACATCGGAATACTGCTTCCAAAGTGTAAGGTTCAAATGATAAAGAATTACTATTCGAAACGTTCAGGGTATATTAGCTGTAATTCAGACTGATTTCTAGCTTTCTAAATCCTCTTTACTCTCCTCCGAAGTAAATAAATAAGAATATTAACACGTGATCTATACTAAGCCTGCAAATCTTCCGTAAAACCCCCGACCTTCTTTATATTAAATTCTACTCTTAATATTACTCCTTTTCTTAAAATCTTATTTATAAAATACGAAGTAATATAATAATAATATAATATAATAAACGTAAATCGAAATACATACGGACTTAAATCGGATTCGATTCCTTAAAACAGGAGTAGTTTACTCGTAAAGTATATAATAATATTACGAACTTGAATCGAAATATGGACGGGTCCAGATCAGTAGTAGTTCGCGTAATTAAGCGGTATGGCGAGTTCTGCCGTAAGTTATTTATATTTTAGCCTTTAAATAAATCTAATCTTTAGTTAATACTATTATCTTTTCCTCCGATTTAGCTTCGCTATCTCTCTGTCTCTCTCTTATTATATTATATTAGATTATATATCCGACTTACTTTCGTTATAGCTTCGATTTACTACCGTTACGCCTACTACTTCGCTAATAACGTAGTAAACTACGTCTGTGTTTTTTTAAAAGCTAATAATATTAAATATAATCGCTGCCGCGATTAAAAGTCCCGGTGTATCGCCGTAAGTAAGAGTTGTGGCCACAGCTCGTGGGCACCTTAAGCGAGATTAGCCCCCTACTGCAATTTCTTACCTTTTAACTTTAAAAATTTCTTACAAATCAATCTTTTAATTTAATCGCTTTAAATTCGAAATAAAGTTAGATTTTTACAATTCTAATACTAAGCATAAGCTTAGCCAAAATTAGTATACTCCGCGAAAGTTAAAAGTGCGCTAAGCTCGCAGCAATAGAAAATCCTAGTTTCAAATCTACCGCGAACTAAGCGTCCTTAAATCGACAGCGCAACGCATTTACAAAACTAAATCTAATAAAAGAATACAGAAAGAGAAGCAGTATTAAAAGAAGCTTTTATTAGTACGAGATCTTCGTCGAATTATTAAATTTATCGCGCAAAATTACAATACCCGTAAGTTACCTTTTAAGCGGGTCCGAGCTCTCCTCGGTATTAAAGCATCTACTCATACAATTCGACAAGAACTTTAAAAAATTAATTACTAACGTTATATTATATATCCTCGGCCTTTTATTTCACGAAAACAAGCAAAGAAACGACTTAGATTTGCGATTAGCTACCGTTAGTAGAGGACTTTTGATTAGGCCGTATCGAGACCAAGAGAGGGGGATTAAAAGAAAGTTATTTAATCCGACGAGTGTATTTTTAAGCTAAGGAAGAATAATAGAATCTAGGTTACTCGACGAGTTAACGAGAAAAAGTATACAGATTATATTAAATCAACTTATCGATCGAGAAGAGTATCGGTTATAATCTAAGGAGTAATTAGTTAAGATTAGAAGTCGCTTTTAATATTTTTAAAAAAAGAAGATTATAAAAGAGTTAATTCTCGCGCGTATAAAGATTAAGTACTTTATTTAATTATTTTCCCGCTATTCGATCGTTTAAAGACTAATTATATCTTCTAGGAAAACGGCTCAAAAGTTCATAAAAGACATGCGAGGCTAGCGAAGCTAAAGTATAACATTCGCGGCTTTAATTAGCCTCCTTCTTCGCCAGATTTAAACGTTATCGAGAAGGTTTAGAAGTAAATAAAAGAAGAGCTAAAGAAATTACTATTTATACCGACTTCTCTCGAAGCGTTAAAAGGGAAGATTTAAAAGCTCTAGGACTAAGTAAATCCACGTGATTACCGGCCGTATATTAAGAGATTAACTTATAAATTAAAGGATATAATTACAGCAAAGGGATTAATTACTATTCATTAAGTTATAATATAAATTTAAAAGTAAAAAAAAGTAAATCAAGTTTGTTTTGCATTTTTGAATCATAAGAGCTGTTTTTGGTATTCTCGCTTAAGGTGCCCACGAGCTGTGGCCACAACTCTTACTTTAATATTCCTTTATTATTAATAAATATTAAAGTATTTATATTAACTCCGATAGCTTCCTGAGAAGGCATACGACCTTATCTTAAAACTGCTTATAGCTTAAGATAATTTCGCCGCCGGTATTACCTCGGCCGACGAAGTTCGGGACTTAATTATTACCGTAATAGCCGTAATAGACCGATCTACTCGGGCCGCCCGGTTTACCGGCGGTAACGCCTCGTTTCCCTTCCGTCCCGCTTCCGCCACCCTTCGTCTTGCCGCTATTATTATTACTACTCTTGCCGCTGCTATTATTATTAATATCTTCTTTCGCTAGCTTTTATTACGTAAAACGAGACTAACGCTTTCCTTCGGGAGTTACTACGTCGCATCCCTATTAATACCGATATACCTTTATATTACTTTTATATTAACTTTAATAAGCCCTTAAAGGCGAAGTTAAAGAAGAAAAGAATAAAAATAAAGACGAAAATATAAAAAAGATCTTTAGGCCCGTCGCTTCCTTTCTCTTAGCGAAGGCAGCCTCGAGCTATAAATAGCGCTTTCGGGCTTTTATTATATTACGGTTTATGCTTTTAAGCTTCTTTCGTTTTGCCTCCGGCGCCCTTCGAGGCTTAAATAAAAACTTCTGCTTTTAATTCTTTTATTTTCATAATTTCTATTATAATTCCGATTTTCTTTTTTTTAATATATCTTTTAAGTATTTTTATAACGTATTTTTAACGTATATAAAATAATTTATAAGCTCTTAAGTATTATTTATAATAAAATAACTTTTTTAACGGACTAAATATAAGCGACCTCGCTTAATATCCTTATAAGCTTAAATAAACTTAACTTCGAACTCTTCTTATTCTTAAACTTAAATTACTTCCGGTTTAACTTCGATTCTTTTTTATCCTTGCTACTGTTTTAAAAATAATATATGAAAAGTATCGTAAATACGGTAAGTCGGGGGCAATTCGAGTTAATATATTTAACCGTAATTATAAATAATTTTCTTAACCTTAAAAAGCTTTAGAAATTTATTAATAAGCTTTCGAGAAGGCTTTAATTATCGAAGGTGCTTCGTAGTTAATAAAACCATATCTTCGACTTAAAATTTAGTCTTTTTATATTTTATATTATAAAACTTCTTATAAAATTCGGAAGTAATTCGAAGCTTTTCTATAAACACTTTTTTTTCTTATTATAAGAATCTTATTCTCTTAATTATAATAAATACCCTTCCTTTTTAAACGTCGTCCTCGACGTTTAAATTAAGCTCCGGGTTAAACCCGTATAATATTCGAAAAGGTATTAAATTAGTAAATATATATACCGAATTATTATATATAAATTCCGCTAAAGCTAGCTTAAAAGCTTAATTATTTTAATAATAATTATAATATATTCTTAAATAAAATTCTAAGACTTAATTTTGCCGTTCGGTTTACTTATCGGTTTATAAATAAAATACTGTAGTGGGGTTGACCTCAGAGGTCCATTTGTCACGTGATTGAGCTGCATCTTACTGTATTTAAGATAGCTTTTAAGGCAATATCCTCTAGCGAAAACAACGATTTTTATTATTATAACTTTTCTTTTTTATTTAAATTATACTTTCTCTTTCCTTTAATAAATTATATTCCTTAAATATATAATATCTTTAGTATTCATTAAATAAGTATTTCTTACGTTTATCTTCCGGCACTTGCTTTATTACTTTTTTATTATATATTTAATATTTTCCCTTTTATATATATTAATAACTTACGTAAGAAGTAAATAAAAAAAGCTAAAATAAAGTACGTAAAGAAGCTTAAAGGCCTTTTATGCTAATTATAAAGACCGAAACCGATAAGTGCTCGAACTAATATAAATTTATTTACTTAAAGATCTCCTAGCCTTTAAAATAAAATTAAATACGGCACTCGACAGTCTTTTATAATATAACGAGAAGCATAGGAAGTCTGAGGGGAAATTACTTACTTTTATTATAAGAGTATTTAGACTACTGGAAAAGCCAGCTTTAATACGTAGAGTATTAATATTAAAAAAGTCGGACCGAAAATAACTAGATTATATTATTAAAAATACCTTAACCGATATTAAAGTATATTTAATACTTCGAAAAACGAAAAGTAGATTATTTAAAATAAATCCAGTAAATTTCAACGCTAATCGTACTTTTAGTAAGCGTATTTATTACTCTTTTCTTTTTCTTTTTCCGTTAAAGGCCTATTTTAGGCTAGCGAGACGGAGCTAAATAAAAAGATATACGGGGTTTTATTTTATGCTTTTTTAATTAATTTCGGTCTTAAGTTATTTTACGTCGAGATTAATTTTAATAATAATAAAGCTTTAGTATTTAGCGAGATTTATTTACTTCGCTTAAGCTTATACGTTAGTTTATTATAAAAATAAAAAGCCTAGACTTCGGCGTTTTTCGGGCTTTATTACCTTAAGAAAAGCTTAAAGCTATAAGCTTTTTAATTTAATATTTTACTTATATATTTCCTTTATTTTCTCGAGCTTATATATTCTTTTTTTTTTAATATAATATATTATATCTTTTACTTTTTCATTAGTAATATTAAGCGTATTTACTCTTTAATAAATTATTAATTTCATTAAGAAAAATTAATTATATTCGAAAACGATATTAAAAATAACGCCTTTAGCGGCAACTTAAAAGATAAGGAGCCTGAACGACTTATTAATAACTTCTTTATAACCCGAGGAAGCTCTGCGACACCGATTATAGACTACTTTATTATTGAGACAGGCTTTATAAGCTCTATAAGCTCTTTTACTTTTGTGCTTGTTAAGCTTTTAATAGAGCTTAATATTATTAAAATTATTAATTTTATTTTATTATAACTACTGGGAATACTTATAGATAATGTTTTAATTATAAATAAGAAAAAGAAGAGAAACAAAGGTAATAATAATAACTTATAATAAAATATATTTAATTATAATTAAGGCAGTAGCTATTTAAAAAGCTTTAGTATAAGAGCTTAGGCCGCCCTTTAAGCTTTACCGGCTTATATAACACTTATTTAGCTTATATACCCTCAAGCCATACTGTATTCGCCTCCGAAGTAGGGGGAACCTAACCCTGCTAATATAAGTTATATAATACCGCTATAAGCTTAAGTTACTTCCGCTTAAGCTACTTCCGCTTAAGCTTTTTAATTAATACGACTTGCGCTAAGATAGTATAAACTTATTAAAACTTTTATATTATATAAAATAAACGAGGCTTTAAATAATTATTACTACGAACTTACTTTTAATAATATAGCGTCTTAATAGCTTATGTCTTAGGCCGCACGACTTATTACGGACTTTATTAAAAGACCTCCTTATTTTATAATAACTTAAGCTATGCTAACTTTAAGTACTTTTAATTATTTATATTTTAACGGGAATAATATTATTAAGTTCTTTAAGACTTTAAAGCAGCTCTTTACGGCTCGAGGCATTACGGATAACGCCAAAAAGAAATAATACGTCGTAAATTATTATACTCTCGAAGTAAGCCAAAATATTAAGTAACTCCTCGACTTCCTTAATAATACTTATTAAGAATTAATTAAAGAAGTTATAAAAGAATATTAAACGTTCGACCTTAAGTAATATTATTATATTTTTTTAAAACTTAAAGAAGATATTTAATAATTTTAAATATATTATAGAAAATGCTTTTAAATTTTAATCTCGATAATTCCTCCGAGCTTTTAAAGAAATTAATTAAGCTTATATATAAAAGAAAATTATTATAAAACAGTAAATAATTATTAAGTTTTTAATAATTTTATTTAAATACTTTAAGCGGAAGGCTAGAACTTTTATAAAGAATAATAATACTTTTAAAATAAAAAATATACGATTTTTTAATAAAATATTCGTTAAGATAAAAAGCTTACTTTAAGTCGAGCGGGAAATCGATACGTTAATTAAAGAAGAAGCATTATTTATACGAATTACTTAAGCCAATTGCTTTCGACTCGGGTCGAGTAATAGTAAAACTCTTTTTTTAATAATATAATTCGGAAGGCTTAATTTTATAACTTATTCCGAGCTTATAAAGTATAAAAATAATTCTCTAGCTCAGGAGATCGACGACGTTTTTAAGAAGAGTTCGGTGCTTCGCTTTAGACCGAATTAAAAAAAGTATATTCGAGAAGAAGTTATTCTTATTATCGAAAAGCTGATTCGCGATATTAATTAGGTTATAAAACGGGATATTAATATAATTATAAAAAGATTAAATAACTTACGTATATTATACGTTATTATAAAAAAGAGAAAGAATCTAAAATTAATAGCTAAAATTAAGGTTTTATTTATTTACAAGTTAATTATATACTTTAAAGAAGCTAAGGTATTTTATTAAGATTTTAGAGCAAGCTTTAAATATAATCGACGTTTTAATACAAAGGATAATATAAGCACCGACTGCTTCTTTTGTTTTAATAAGCCGATTCTAGGTACTAGACTTTAAGGATTTTATAAGTATTAAAATTAATATCACGAGTTTAAAAAATAACTTAATTTAAGAATTATTTATAAAAATAAAAATAATTATATTTATATAAGTTCTTAAAAAAAAGGAATAAAAGCTTAAGCGGTTAATTTCCTCGGAATAAATTAAGAAAAGAAATCCTTATTTTATAAATAATTTATATAAAAAAAGACTTAAATTTAAAGCGAAAAAAAAAGTAATTTAAAAAAAGCTTTAAAACGCTTAAGAAGCCCTTTTAGCTTAATAAAATATTATGCCGAAGTCAGCCTTAAAAGGACTAATATTAAAAGTAAGTTAAGAACTCTAAGACTAATTAAATATCTTCGTTATTCGATTCTTTAATATAATAAGATTAACTAACGTTTAAAATATACTTATTACTTTTAATTTAAAAGGAATAAATAATAGCTTCGAAATAGTACTTATGGAAATAAGACAACAAAGTGCCGCTGCTTTTAGAATAATAATAAGAGTTAAATTATGTATAACCGGAACTCCACTTTAAGAACGCCTTAAAGCTTAAGCTAATTACGGAAGATTAAAAGTTTATAAAGAAATTAAAAATGCCGTCAGATTTTAAGAGCTTATAAACGTAAACCCTTTAGTTAAAGTACTTAAAGTAAAATCCACTCAGATTATCGCAAAAGACAATAATAATAATATTATTTTTAAGAAATTAAAAGAAGCATTTATTCCAGCCGTAAGTTAAAAAGGATTAATTATTATTAAATTATTTTCTATAGAAATTATTTAAAAACGCGTTAAAAGCAATTTACTTATCGCCGTTAAGGCGACTTTAGGCCGACCTTACGTATATTAAGCGTTATCACGGAATAATTATATACTAAATAATACGCTGGATAAGCTTCTTACTTAAAGAGAGCTCCTTAAAAACTTAACTTTAAAGGAAATCCTTATTTTAATCGACTTATTAAAAATAAGTCGACCGAAGATTATTAATTAAGAAATTTAAGATTAAATTGCTAGTATTAATATTAAGACTGTAAAGTATATAAAAGCTCTTTAAGACTACGATTAAAAAAGGAATAATATTATATTTTAACGCTTCTTATTATTTTAAACTAATATTTTAAATTTTATATTAAGAGAGCTACGAGTTTCGCGATAGCCTGGACGTATTTTCCTTAAATAAGAATAATAAGTTATTACTTATCCTATTATATCTTAAGCTAAACTTACGTATAAGCTCCAAGTTTAATAAAAAAAAAATATTAAGTTTTTTTAATATAAGAAATGTTAATTTAGTAATTAATTTTCTGGTTATTATTAAGTTTAATTTCTTTTTTTAACTTAATATTCATAATTTTGACCGTTATTTTAATAACGCTTTAAAGAGTAATAGTTTTAAAAAGGGAATTTAAAGTCGACTTGCTTTTAATTATTAAAGTTTATTTGGTCGACATACTTTAAGGACCGAGTTATAAATAATACTTTTTAACGCCGAAGTATATAATTATTATGCCTAAGAGGACGGGACTTAATGATATCCGAGTCACTCTTAATTCCGGCGCAAAAGTCAGTTATATATCTTATAATATTATCGTTTAATTAGAAGTCCTTATTATAAAAAGCGACTCTATAGCCTTAAAAAGTATTATAAGCGTAAAATCGCGATTTCTGGGATATATAAATAACGTCTTAATTATAATAAGAGATTATATTATCTTTATTAAATTTTATATTATAAATATCTTAAGTATTAGAATTATTCTTAAATTTTTATTCTTTTAAACTGCGCGCGTTTTATTTAAATATTTATTTAATACGAAAGGCGGTTTAGTTTACGCTAACTTATAAAATAAGATTACGCGATTAATTATTATTATTAAAGTAATTAAACTTATAAAGTACGCCAAAAGTATTAAAGCTATAAAGTCTAAGAGCCGAGTTAATAGAATATTATTAAATCCGGAATTAAATGTGAGAATATGCGAGCCAATCAGGAAGAGGAAGCGCAGTAGGTGAGGACACGTGATCAAAGACAAAGTAGAATTAATTGCTTGCTTGCTTGCTTGAAGAGCTAGAAGAGCTCTTCGGTAGTTATATATAAAATAATGGCTTCTCTAGAAGCTTCTACGACTACGTAACTGATTACGTAGCTTATACGAGCTACGTAATTAAATACAAGCGTAATTTCCCGGAATACGAAGGTAATTTCCGGGCCGCGTAAGCAGTGGAAACTCCTTCGGCTATTCCAGGGTAGAATCGGCACGAGTTACCGAAGTCAAATCCAACATTAAATTACTTAAAGTCTAAAACTGACTCGGAAAATGAATAACTGGCTATAATTAGAGTTTTATAATTAGTATCGTCGAATACTCTTTTAAGAATACTTCTTTTAAGCTCGAGGACGAGCTTTTTTATAAAAGAAATAAAGAAACTTTTAATAATAAAAGCAATTCCTCTTTTGAAGACGTCTTATATATTTTTATTAAATATATAAAACGAGAATTCATAATTTTAGAAACGGACTTTTATAATTATCCCTTTTACGAAAACTTTATTAAAGCTCCCTTTGGTAGAAAACGTATATTTAATATAATATTAATTAAGAAAATCGAGCTTACCTTTTAATTTATTATAAATTATAATACTTTATTAATAACGTCTTTATTTAAAAAACGTAAATAAATTTCGCGGGTTTATATTATATATAAGATAAAAAATAAAAAGATTAAGCTTATAAATCAAATAAATAAAATAAGAGATGCACTTAAAGGCCGTGAAGACTAATATAAAGTCTTTAAAAAAAAGAACTTTCTTTAAGAGTAAGTTAAGAAGTATTAAGATATCTTATTCTTTCGTTTTGCCGGCTTTTCTTACGAATTTAAAATTACGGAAGAGCGACTTATTATTTTAAATATAAAAAATATATTATAATTAAAAGAAAGAGCCTTCTTCGACGAAATTATATTAAATTAAGAAAGTGTTATTATATTTAATTAAACTAAATATAAGAAATTCTATAAGAATGTTTTATTATTTGTAATTATTAAAACGATAAATTACAAAGCCCGGCAAGTAGTATATTTTCTACTTCTTAAAGCGTTAACTCTCGAAGTCAGGAAAATAATAAAAGACAGACTTAATTATAAGGCTTTTAAACTCTTTAAAAAGTTATATTATAACACTTAATTCTTAATTAAAAAAAAGAAATCAAAAAAGTATCGCTTAATTAACTTAATAATTATATTTAACGTAATTACTCTAAAAGACTCTAATTTACCTTCTTTTATTAACGAATTTTTAAAGGAATTTATAAGATATTATATCGCGAGCTTAATAAACTTATACTTAAGTTATAATTAATAAATATTATATTAAAGTAGCCGAAATACAACGGCCTTTTTCGTGCCTAATATTAGATTAGTCCGAAATACGACGCTATCTTAAAGAATTATAAACTTTATTACTTAATTCGTAAGAACGATTAATAAAATACTAAAAGATATTATGCCTTTTATTATAATATTATTCTTAAATAACGTTAACGTAAAAAGATTATACTCAGATTATAAGCAAAAGAAAACGCGGCTTAGAATTCGCTAGTTCGTCCTTAAGCACCTTCTTAACTTCGATAAGACGCTAAAACGCCTTAAGCGCGCTAGAGCTATTATAAGCCTTAAATCGTAATTCTGTCGTAATAGCATGAACGTCGTCGGCTACGTATATAACTTATAAGAAAAAAAACTTTTAGTTATATACTTAATTAAAATATAAAAATAAAAAGAACCTAAAAACGTTATAAAAGTTAAAAGATTTTTAAATTTAATTACTTATTTCCGTATTTAAATTAAAGACTTTTGTTTATTAGCCGAGCCGTTATACGACTTTATTAAAAAAGGAATTAAATTCATATAAAACCCCGCAATTTATAGCTAAGTAATAAGAACTTTTTAAGATATCTTATACTTTTTCCTAATGCTTTATAAAATTAATTACTTTAAGAGCGCTAGCGAAATCGGCGTTTTTATAAATTTTAGCAACGTTAAATAAAATAATTTCTTTAATTAATATAACTTAAAAAACAATAAGCTTAGACCGGCGAGGTATAAGAGCGGCTTTTAAATAAAAGCAAAACGAAATTACAATATTATAAAGAAAGAATATAAAAGTATGCTTTTAATCCTTAAAAAGCTTAAAATCTGGCTTATAAGAGTCTACTTTATTATAAAGATTAACGTAAATACTCTTATTATTTAATTTAAAGGAGCTACTTACGACTACCTTAATATAATACTTATTCGCTGGCTCGCCTGGATTAGGCTTTTCGATTTCGAAGTGCGCTATATTAAAGGTATTACGCATATAATAGCAGATACTCTCTCGAGGAGACTTAAATACCTTAAAGATACTAAGGAGGATATTGAGAATAATAATGATAAAAATTAGATTTTAGTTAAGCTTAATATAATTAGAATTTGCCCGGTGGAAGCGGAGAATACGGAAATCCTAATAGAAGAGCTAAAGACCTTCGATAACCCTAAATTAATTTAAAGACGCAATATCTTTATTAATATAAAGCGAAAAGTCCAAGAACTGCGAGATAAGTCGAATAATTAAATAATACTTAATAGCGACTCGAGTATAAATTAAAAGAGCGAAGCAGACTTATTAATATCTTTAAAATATTATAAAAAGTATTATTAAAAGATAATTACTTATTTAATTACGTTTAAAACTTCGAAAAATATAAACTTAAAAGCTTTTTATATATTTTAAAAAAAAGTATTATTATATAGAGTTTATAATTAACGTATTTAAAGACTTTTATTAAAAGGCGTATTTATTAAACTCGTTATTAATACCGATAAAGATAAAGCATATATTTTGCGAAACTATTATAATAGTTTTAATTATAAAAGAAGAGAAAGTATATATTATTGCATTTCTTAGCGTTATTTTTAAAAAAGCTATTTTAAAAATTCCGTGGAATTCGGTAAAATATATAATAAGTGTATATTATATAATATTAAGTAATAAGAAAAACCTATGGTTTTAATTACTTTAAACGGACTTATAAAAAAATAAGCGTTAAATATTATTTTTATATTAATATAGAATAGGAAGAAGTATTTTATTATCGCTTAAGATAATATAAGCGGTTAGGTCGAAGCTAGGGCGCTTGCTTTAAAAGAAGCTAAAAGTATTACTGATTTTATTTAATAAGATATTATTTATTAATACGGGCTGTTTTAAAAATTAATAATCGATGAAAGTATAAAGAATATAAGCGAAGTCGTTAATCTATTAAATAAAATAAAAATTTAACGAATTTAAATATCGGCTTATAACGTAAAAGCTAATAACATAATCGAGCGGAAATATAACTTTATTAAGAATACTTTTTTAAAATAAAAAAGAATTGAATAAGCAATTTATTAGTAGTTCTATTTACTAATTGCACTTCAGTCCATGGACTTATAAGTTATACTCCCTTTTATATAATTTATAATAGAAAATCAGTTCTTTTTATTAAAATACGTTATTTTATTTAAAGAAGCCTTTTCTTAAAAGATATCGAGAGTATTAACGATTTAATTTATATTTGAACTTTTTAATATTAAATGCGAAATAATAATATAAAAGAAGTTAAGCTTTAAAAGATACGCCGTAAATAAAAAGGAAAAGAAGCTTTTAATGTAAAAAAGGATATTCGAAATAAGTTATTATGAGTTAGAGATTTAATTCTTAAGCACGATTTTATTTAGGAAATCGATATATTAAAGAGTAAAAAGCTTGACTTTCGGTGGCTAAGATCTTACGAAATTTATAAAGCTTTTCTTAAAAAGAATTATTATAAGTTAAAAAAATTAAAAGACGACAGTATATTCCTCCGCGGTACTTTTGCAGTTAATCGCCTTAAGTTATTTTATAAACGAGAGCGCTTTATTTATTATAAAGATAACGAGCTTTTAATAATAACTTAATATAATAATAATAAAAATTAGCTTAAATCCAGTCTTGAGAGTAAAATTTATAAGGCCTTAAAGACTTTAAAGAGTTTATAAGATAAGTTATACGAAATAATAAAATTATTATTAAAATACTTAAAAGGCTAACTTACGTAAAACGAAGTTAATATTAAATTATTACTTATTTTTTTAGCGAGTAATTTAATCGCTATAACTAATATTATTAATTACTTTTTATTATAATTCTTATAGCTTATCACTTAACGTTATCGAACGCTAAATTATAATGAGGACGTACTTTTTATATTGTGGAGGGGAAAACACCAAGCACACAACAAGAGGGTAGCAAAGCAAGTGCCGGAGGGTAAACGTAGGAAATACCCATTTGACGAATACTAGAGATATCACATATCTAAGGAGTATAATCTATCAAGGGAGGGGAGAGGTATAGTTTGAATAAGAAGGAAAAGTTGTAGTGGTAAAAATCGTTGTTGTTTTTTTTGAAGGATGTTGCCCTAGAGGCCATCTTAAATACAGCAAGATGCAGCTCAATCACGTGACAAATGGACCTCTGAGGTCAACCCCACCACAATATTTTACGAAAAGGATAAAGATTAAGGCATAATAATAAAAGTATATACTGAAATATTAAGGGCTTTTCTTTAAACGATAAAAAATCCCTTTAGTACTTCGAATATTATTTACGCTTATAAATATCTTCCGATTGCATTTATAAGTCGTTTTATAACAATAATATTAATATTTTAGTCGAGTTAAATAATATGTTTACAATAGCTGTTCTTCGAATAATTTAATATTATTAACGCTAGACGTATAAGCTCGAAAGCTTATAAATATAATAATTATTAATACTTTATAAAGCTAAAGAAGCTTCTGAGAAACTCAAAGAGAGTTTTAGCCCCGTAAAATAATTTAATTAAATTAAATCAATTATAACTTGCGTTATAAAAGAGTAGAATTTAATTAAACATTTATTTCTTATTAAATTTTATAAAGAATTAAATAATAAATTAAACGAGGTGCTTTTAACGAGTTATTCTAAAGCGTTAATAATCTTAATATATTAATAAGTTAAGCGCTAAAAACGATAATCTCTTAAGATATATTGCCGAAGTAAGCTTATATAATAAGTCCTCGAAAGTGATTGAAAACCAGAAATTCTTCCTTAATATTACTTAAATACTTTATAACGAAAAAGATTTACTTTAATTAAAATAGCTCTTAAAGCTATAATAAATAAGCTATTAATTTAAAAAGAAAATATATAACGATTAAAAAGTTATACGTAATTAAACGATTTAAGATTTAAAAGAGTTTATAAAGCTAAATAAATAAAACTAATTTATATATTTAAATAAACGATAAAGCGCGCGACAGGCTACAGATTATTACGAAGGAAATAAGTTATTATAATTGCCTTATATTAATAATAAAAATCGTCAAATTTATTATTAAAAATATAAAAAGTTTATTTAAATATTAATAACTTTAATATAACGTATTTAAAAACGGAGCTTAATACTCCGAGACTGTAACAGTTAAGCTAAAAACGAGTAAAATAAGTACGGCTAATAAGTTATAAATCTCTAGCTTTTCTATATTTTTTTTACGCTTTTAACTTTTTATATTATAAGTGCTTTATTTTTAATTAAATTATTAATCTTTAAGAATTAGCGGTCGAGTTATCGTAAGCTTAAAGTTTAACGTAAGAATTATTATTAAACTTTATGAGTTCTCTTAATCGACGGCTATTAAATCTAGGCTATTACGCTACTTAAGTACTAATAGTAGTAACTTAATTAAGAGTAAAAGTATAAGATAGCGGATTAAGTATTATAATAAGCCGAGCCTGCCTTAAGCTATTTTAAATAACGCATCGAAGTATTAAAATAATAACGATTTTATTTCCTTAGAGTTTCAGTTAATTAATTTTAAGACAATAAGATAAGTAGAATTATTCTGTATGAAAGGAGATTTTAATTAATCTAAATTATACGCTTCTTTTTTAGCCGTTTTAAAATCTCGCTTATCGGAATTTATATGCTATTATTATAATTTTATTATAATAATAACTTTATAAAGGACTTAAGCGAGTAAATAATGTCTTATCGTAAGTACTTAAGTTATTTATAAGTATTCCTTTAATTTTATTTTTATAGAGCTATCTCTTATTAAATAAATTAATTAGACTTTAAGTCAAGAGCTTTTCTTAATTAAATATTAGTCCTCGGACTTTTAAATTAAGAATATTAATCGACCGAGAAAGAGTATTATTACTTCCGCTCTTAAAATATATTTATTTCTTTCTTAAACTTAAAATCCGGCTTAACTTACACTAGTTTATAAAAGTATTTAAAATATATTTCTATTACTTTTAGAGTTATTATAAAGTTATATTAATATAAAGTTCTTTAAAAGGAAACCTTACTTTTAAATAAAAAGGAGTTGCTTTAATAAGAAAGGACTTCCAGAAAGCTTAATATTATTACTTTAAAGGTTGCCTGTGATATAATTAATAAAAGCTTAAAAATAAATAATTAAATTAGAAATACTTCTTATTTTAATAAGAAAATTAAAGCTACGCTTTTACTTTAAGTCTTTAAATTATATCAGAAAATCGTTAAGATTTAGAAATTAGCGATATCGAACGAGAAAGAACTTATTTTTAATTTCTTACCTTTTTAAATTAATTAATAATAAAAAGCAAGTCGAAGGAAAGCGACGACAAAAGCGGTTTAAAATAGCTTATAATTTATTAAAGCTTTAAGGATTATTTTTAAGAAGCTTTTATCCCGTAACCTATCGTTAAGAAAAGAGAAAGACTGCGAGAAAGATTAAATAGCTTAAAGTTAATATATAAAGCATAATATCTCTTCTCTTCCTTCTTTAAATATAATAAATCTTAGCTACTTATAATAATTAATTTATTTATTAAAAAATAATAAGAAAATATAATAAGAAATTATTAAAGTATTATCGGCGCTTTTATTTAATATAATAACCGTTAAGATAAAAGAAAAAGAAATTACTTAAGACCGACTTCGTTATTATTTAATACTAACTTATTAAAGAAGTAAAAGTAAAAAGAAAAAGATAAAAATAAAAAAAAGACTTAATTAAATTAATAAAAGAAATGCTTTAATTAGCTTCTTTTTATTCTTTTATTATATTTCGAACTTTAAAAGTGAAAAGACTGTCCTCCGACTACTTATTTGCCTTTAATCCTATATATTTATATATTTTTATTTCTTTAATATACTTTTAATATATTTTCTTTTATTTTTAATAATATTAAGAGATTAAAAAAGTTTATAAAAGATTCGTTAAAATAAAAATATAAAAAGGAAGTAGAGTTATTAAAGATACGTTAGCTTAAAGTATAAGGGAATATCGACGAATTCGACGCGTTATAAGAATTAATCTTTATTTTATAAAGAAAGTCAGTCTTTATATTATAAAAGAAAGAGTCGGGAACTTATTTAAAATAATAATTATATGCCGATTTATTTTAAAAGAATTACTTTAGCTTTATTAAAGCTAAAATTTATTTAAATATAATATTTAAGAAGATAAGTTTAAGCGGTAAAAACAATGTAATAAGTGCTAAGAGGTATAGAAAGATTAATATAAATATAAAGAAACGCGTAAAGCTTCTTTAAAAGTATTATAAAAAATAATAATAAAGTTATTAAAAAAGAAAAGAAAGAAAAAGAATAATAAGGTAGAAGACGATATTTAAAAGTATTAAGCGAGACAATTATTTGCTTTTAAAGGTAAGGTATAAGTCACTTAATATTTACTTATCCTTACTTAAATATATTTTCTTTTAAATATTTAAAGCTTTAAAGCTATAATATCAATTCTTACTTCTTTACTGAAAATCGAGCATGAGTTTTTTAAAGAAAGGACGTATATAATAGAGTTGACCTTAGAAGTCTATTTGTTACGTGATTAAGCCGTATTTTATTATATTTAAGATAGCTTTTAAAGTAATATCTTTTAGCGAAAATAACGATTTTTATTATTATAACTTTTCCTTTTTATTTAAATTATACTTCTCTTTTCCTTTAATAAATTATATTTCTTAAATATATAATATCTTTAGTATTCGTTAAATAAGTATTTCCTACGTTTATCCTCCGGCACTTGCTTTACTACTCTCTTATTGTATACTTGGTGTTTTCCCCTCCACAATACGGTATTAAATCGACGTCGAACCTAAAAGTAAAATATTATTAAAGACTAGAACTTATTTATAAAAACAGAACTTTTATTAATAATAATACCTTTAAAGCATTTAAAGTCCTTATATATATTTATATAAAAAGCTCGGCTAACTCGGGTATAATAATCGTTTTCGTTACGGGAATATACCGAACTAACTTCGTAAATCGATCGACGATTACGAAAATAGAATTGTATATTTGATTTATTTTTTTATTTAATAATAAGTTTATAATAAAATCTATAATTATTTTTTCTTAAGGCTTTAAAAGAATAAGAAACAGAGCTAATTCGCCGTAAAGTCGGTGCTTTTTTAGTTTCTTTTTTTAATATTTTACGTAAGTATTTATATATTTCTTAACGTTTATACGTAATTTTTACTAAAAGTATTTCTTTAAAAGCAATTCGAAAGTTCTTAGAACCCGAAGTATTTTATTACAGTATTATTATAATTAATACTTAAGATCTTACTCCGAAATGATTTCTTAAGTAATATATAAGTCTTATTATAATATTATAATAATTTATTTTCGCATATTTTTTAATATTTTTCGGACCTAACTCGACGTCCCTTCGGAATCGATTCGTATATTTTATTTATTATAAAAAGATTTATTTTTTATAAATTAAAGATTATACTTTAAATTAGTTTTAAAAATTTACTACTTATTATTTCGGTTTATAATAATATAATTGCTCCTCGCCGTAGTATATATTATTTACAATTAATAATACTAATAATAAACTCGTCGAGGGTCCCTCGTATCTCTTCTGATTATTCTTTACTACTCTATAAATACTTTATAAACAATCCTTAATCTAGCTTCGATAACTTATTAATACGAGATTATTTAAGCCCCGATTTTAGAAATGCTATTAATAAAAGCCTTCTTTTTTATAATATTATAATTAAGCGTAACTTTTAATATAACGTCGGTAACTGTTTTTCTTTTTCGTTTTTATTCCGATTAAATTCCGAGTCTTTAAAGTCAGGTCTTCGCGAAAGCTTATTAATAAGATTTATAACTTCTATTTAATATTTAATAATAAAATCGAATTTTATTAGCTCATCGGCTTATCTCGATTGCCGTTTAATAAGCTTTCGTTTCGTTATAAAATACTTAAGATTATAATAATCTATCCGAATTATAATAATATCGGAAGCGCTTTAAAAGTATTAATTCTATTACTTAAATGCATATATTATCGCTATTAGCTTCTTATTATAAACTTTATACCGTTATTTAGTAAGAAAGAGCTTCTTCGAGTAGAATACGATAAGGTATTATCGAGCCTCCGCACCTTCTTTAAAGAATTAAAATAAAATTCTATTAATAATAAACTTCGAAGTATTTATTTTTACTCGAATCTTTAGCTTAAGATCGAAGTAATAAAGGATTAAAGCCTAAGAGAATCTTTCTCGTAAGATTAAAAATGCCGTAATAGCTCCGCAAAGGAACCGAAAAGGTTCCGTCTTTCTTCCTTTTTATATTTCTTTTAATAAATTAAATAACTTTTATATAACTACGAATAAAATAATAATAAAAGTTAATAAACCTTAAGAATACTTATATATCTCGCTATAATTTAAATAAAAGCTATTTCTAAATGCTCTTGACTCAGGAGAAATTTATTCGAATACTTATTAAGCCCATTATAAACCTTAGAAATTCTATAATATTAATATCGAATGCGCATTTCTTAAAGTTAGCGTAAAATTTATAAATATAAAGCCTTTCGAGGACCTTTTAAATAACTTTTATATAATCTTCGATGCTTTTAGAAAAAATAAGAATATTGTTTAAATAAATTATATAAGTAACGTTTATTAACTTAATTAAAGCTTAATTAATATAAGCTTAAAATATCGCTAAAGTATTCTAGAGTCTAAAAAGAAGCACGTAATACTTAAAGTATTTATATTAAGTCCGAAATGCCGTCTTTTATTCGTCGCCTTACTTAATTCGGAGTCGGTAATACGCATCCTTTAAGTCTAGCTTTATAAATATTTTAACGCGTCTTAATCGATTAAGGGTTTTATTAATTAAAAGTAAAAGAATTCAATTCTTTATTATAATAATATTAAGCCTTTTATAATTAATATATAATCGCAATCCTCTTCTCTTCTTAAGTATAAACAGAATAAGCGCTCTTATAAAGCTAATGAATCTTCGGATTTAACTTTTCTTTAAACTCGCTTCGAAGTATTCTCGGAGTATTATTAGCTTTAATTCGGAAAGTAAATAAACGAGTCCTTATAATAATTCCTTATTAGGTTCGAGGTCGATTCGATGCTCTATTAGATAATATTTAAATAGCATTCCAGTATTTGTTTCGCTGAAAATCTTTTAATAATTAATATATTTCGGAGGCAACTCGGCACCTTCGATAATTTTAGCGTTAAATATAATATAATATATTTAATCTTTCCGAGTTTTTTTCGCAAACTTTTTAATAAAAATAATATTAATTTAATTCTTTTTAAAAAAAACCGCTAAGTCTCCGATCGAAAGCTAATAATAAAGTTAACTTTTTTAAACTAAAGAAATCCTAAGATAAAAGTAATTCTTAAAATCTCGAAATCGTAAGCGATATACGATTACTAATATCCTTTCGTAATACTTTCGTTATTAATAATATATAATTATAAAAAATAAATTCCGTAAGTAATAACTTCTTTTTTTTAATTATAATTAATTTAATTAATTATAAGCTTTTATCCGTATTCGATTATAAGCGCTTAAGAAATATAATTATCTTCGGTATTGCTATCGAGAAATGCTTATTTAATCCGTACTCTTCCGTCTTAAGTCCGAATCTCTATTAATATTATAATCTTTTGCCGTTCCTCTTCTTCGCTTAATCTTATTAATAATAAAAAGATTAAAATCGAATTAGTTCGTTTCCCGTCTATTATAATTTTATATAATTTAAAAAAAAAAAATTTCTTTTAATAATTATAATACGTAACTTCCGGGTATTTTACTATTAAATAGCTTAGCTTTTTATAGTAGTAATATTCCTTATTACTCGATTCTTTTACCTCCGACTTAATACCGATAAAAGTCTGATTCGTATTACTGAACTCGTCTCGCCTTCGGTTTAAGTTCGAAGAGGAAATATAAGATAATTTATTACTCCGAAAGCAATTGTTATCTTTCTTCGAAGCCTTATTAATATCCTTTTAAGGTTTATTTTAATTATTTATTTTATTAATATTTTTAATATAATAAATTAAAAATACTAACTCTTTATTTGTGAGAATAGGCGAGCCAATGAGGAATGAGGAAGCGCAGTAGGTGAGGACACGTGATCAAAGAAAGAGAATTGCTTGCTTGCTTGCTTGCTTGAAGAGCTAGAAGAGCTCTTCGGTAGTTATATACAAAATAATAGCTTCTCTAGAAGCTTTTACGACTACGTAACTGATTACGTAGCTTATACGAGCTACGTAATTAAATACAAGCGTAATTTCCCGGAATACGAAGGTAATTTCCGGGCCGCGTAAGCAGTGGAAACCCCTTCGGCTATTCTAGGGTAGAATCGGCACGAGTTACCGAAGTGAAATCCAACATTATAAGTTTTAATAATTCTAATAATATTAAGTTTAATAATTTCTCTTCTTAACTTAGGCTTTAGTTTAGCGTAAAAGATCCGTCGTCTCGCCGTATCGTCTCCGATTTTCAGTTATTACTTTAAGTTATTAAGAAAAAATACAAAATCATTTATCGACTTATTCTTACGCTATTAAGCGTTTTTATACCGATTAAGCACCGCAAGCTCTCGATTTCCAAGGTTTATAATTAAGTTTAGTATTTATTATTTAAACCTTTCTTAAGTAAATGAATTCATCTTAGCCTTCGATTTAAACCCGGTCTACTTCCGTTTTACTTTTTTATTAAAAGTAAAAACGCATTTATTAATTTTATTTTTATTTATAATATATATTATTCTTTTATTTTAATAGAACCTCTACTTAACACCTCGAATAAAAGACTAAGCTTCTTTAACGCTTTTACTTTTATATATCGAAAGCTCTTATATCTTTAGGATTCGTTAATACGGCATCGGACGTATATTAAGGTTATTTCGAAGAGGTCCCGTAAGTTCGTTATAATAATAGTCCCCGGCCGTATTCGCGTGTCGACGCTTTCTTTTATTTATATATCCTTTGCCTTCCTTCTTTTCTATTCTTTTTATATTATATTTATTAACTCTTTCTTTAAGTCCTCTTATTCTTATATTACCTCTTTTAACTCTTCGATTCGGTTTCGAACTGCCTTTTTCTTTTTTTTTTACTTAATTTATATTTAAATTTTTAAGATTTATCGTCGCTTAACTTTAATAGCTTCTTCGATATCCGAGCCCTTTTTATTATCATCCGTAAGATCTTCTAAACTTCCGTTAGAGCGCTGGAATAACTCGCTGCGCGTAAGCGAGCTATCTTTAAGGTCATTTCGAAGGGTATTCGATAATTAATTAATAAAGTAAAGCGAAAGTGATCGTAGCGTTTCTTTTGCCGCTAAAGCTATCTTTTTCTTATTTTTAGCTATTATAATTATTTCGTAAAAGCTTTAAATAAATAACGAATTATTTTCGTATAAATAAAGAAATTAAAATATAAGATTTAAATAATAAGGAATTACTATTCAAAACGTTTAAAGTATATTAATTATAATTTAGACTAATCTTTAATTTTCTAAATCCTTTTTACTCCTTTCTAAAGTAAATAAATAAGAATATTAATACGTAATTTGTGCTAAGCTTGTAAACTTTCCGTAGAACCCCCGACCCTCCTTATACTAGATTCCATTCCTGACATAAAGCTCAAGTGAAGTAAGGTAAATGAAAAAGAGTCGTTGTAAAGGACCGGTTAAAGGATAATATTAAGGGTGGAAATTATTAGCTTGTAGTTCTTATATAATTTATTAATTAAATAGCAGATAATTATTATTATAATAAAATACCTC